>JAJOOS010006621.1:0-16484 GCA_029582725.1 Solanum chiquidenum
AAACCCCAAGAATTTTTGTCAGTTAAACTTTAAACCCCGAGAAGACATTGAAGTCTTCCACAACAAATGGACCCTCAGAAAATATCAATTACAGGAAATCCAGCTGCAGTGAAGATGCAATACGAAATCACGAAGTCTGAACAGAATATTTAGTGCAACTACTACAAAAGAAGCTAAATGAGTACCGTTGATCAAAAGAAAAAGTAATTGGTACCTATAAACAATTTTATCAACTTTAAATCAAAATATCCGTATGGTTTGATAGCAAAAGCTTTGGCAAGTGGTCAAGCTATCCTAATTTTGTAGAAGCTTATCAACTCTATTTGATTGAAGGTAGTGTCCTAATAAATTGCTCTATTCAGAGAAAAAGATCGTTGTGACTTGTGATCCTCCAAACAGTTTGCAAGGTAAAATTTTTGTTTGGGTTAGCAGTTGCTGAGTTTCACCAATTTGTAGGTCCCAATTACGTAAACAAAAAACAGCCTTAAAAGGTGTTCTCGCCAGTCATCAATAAATTATGGTTAAGTTAGCAGTTGCTGAGTTTCACTCAGATTATAGGTTCCAATTAGTAAAAAGCAAGAAGCAACAAAAGGGTGTTCTCACAAGTCATTCTTTTCTCCTTTTCTAAGATGCAATTAGCTAAAAACATTGAATAAGAATGTGCTTTGAGGAGAAACATAGATAGGCAACTGTATAGATGTGCAATAAAGCTGTCAATAACAACCTTTAATGCCTTGTCTTTGAGTATATCTAAGACATCTCTTGATGCTTCCTCAAGAGCAGCGATATACCGCTCATACCTGTAACAGAAAAGCCTATTTAGCTGAAGATCAACATAGTAACAAATACACAGAAATATAAACTGAAGTTTAGATCAATCCTCAATTCAGGAACATGATTATAGTAACATCAAATATATCCAAGTGCAAACTGTCTGTTCTCCACATTGACGGTAGGTATCATGGAAGTACCAGCACATGAGGCATATCAACATAGAACTTCTGGTGGATCATGGTCAACCTACCACCTACACCTACGGTAACTGGTACATTACAAACTTCCAGCCATGAATGCAGTAGATAGGGATAAGATTTAGCGATAACCAAAAGGAACATAGGAGTCCAAACAAGGTATCCTTTCCCTTCATCAGAACAAACTATATAAAATGCATTAAGATGGAGGACAGAACACTCAATGGCCATCAACCATGTAGGGTCATGGGTTGACTTGGGCCACTCCTCCAAATTGGCTCAAGCTCTAAAAGAATGCTTCACATATACTTCAGTATTTGGAGCTCAAATAAATGTTGCCATGAAACACTTGCTGAAAGTTTCAGCTTAAGTATACCTTTGCTTCAAACATTCCTCCCAATACCAAAAGAGTAGAAGCGAGTGACCATCTTTTGTATCCGGAATATGATCTATCGGCCGCTGAAAGAGTGTCTTCAATTTGCGATCAGGCAGCAAACTGGATAGAAGGAATTCTTCACAGTAAAAAATGAGGCAACTAAGCATAATAAGGATGATCAATAAGAAAGGGAAAAAAAGTTTAACTCACCTAGAAACAAAAAGTTCTTTCAATGCTTCCAAACCTGCCAAAGCATGGCGCTTTCCAACTTTAGCTGTCACCATCCCTACATGTCATTATTTACATTGATTAGAGACAAGCACTAATGACAAACAATCTCACCAGAGAGAATCTCAATACTGCATCTTTCTAAGACTAGAGAAAGGAACGATTAAAAATTTAAAAATCTAGGATGCAAACCATGTGAAAAATTAATTAGAATTATAAAGTACCAATACCAGAAAGTTACGAAAAAGATCCTATTTGAGAACAAGTATAGCAAAAAGGATAGAAAAGTAAAGAATGGGGCACATAAGAATAAGAGAATTCAGAAAGCTAAACTAAGTAATGGGAAAGTTTTCGGTATTTTTCTTTTTTGCTCTTTCCTTAGGGGCCAGTCAATGAAGGGGAAGAAATTTTAACTGATCCTCCTTCACTTTTATGATTCACCTAACATTATCATCGCAAAGTTTAACTTTGCCTTTCGCATATCACTACACCTAAAATTAACCTCCTTGATTGAAAATTCAAGATCTGAATAAATGAAGGATTCTTACATTACATGTTTGACTTTACATAAATAAAACTACTGCAATGACTCAATGAGTTCTGAAAATGAGCATCTCTAATGTTGTTGAAGGAACATATGCTGCAGAGTTCAGCTCTTCATTAGTCATTTGCCTCACCATAGTCAAAGTTTGACAGCGTCTACATTTCTTTGTAACTTAAAGTTCGCGAAAAATTTGTACAGTAAGTGATAGTAGTATAACATATATTTGCTGAAGGATATCAAATAATTAACTATAGCATGACTCAAACAAGATAAAATTAAAAAAAAACTAATACAAGATAATAACAAGCTACTGGTCCAAATATGAGAGCTAAAATACAATGACATTGAAAAAGTTTTGAGATAGTCTTAAGAATTCTCCATAAATTCAACAGAAAGTAAGAGAAGAAAAAATACCCAAGAGAGCATCAAGCGATCTCAAATTGGCAGTGGGATTATCCCCAATCATGACAGAAAAGGCAGATATCTTGTCAGCAGCAGTCCCTGACCTTAGCGTGGTAAGTAACATCTTTATATCGCCACTTTGTCCTCGAGAAGACTCGTAGTCCTGCGCATACTGGGCCAATAACCTCTCGCCCAATTCCTTCTTCTTCTCCACCTTGCTTTTCCATTCATTGACATTCTTAAACTCGGCAATTTTATTCTTCCTGTCACTCCCAATAACCTTGTCCTCCAATTCTCCTGCATCAACGTACCACACAGCCAATGCGCTCGCTTTCACAAGCGGAAGCTTCGGCATGTTTTTGTACTTTCCGGGAGTTGTATTCCATAAATTATTGTCGACTTGAAGTTCTGGCTTAGGCTGCGGCTTCGGTTTTTTGCCAAATTTATCGTTGTTGATTCTCTTTTTGTTGTTGTTCTTGTTTTCGTTTCCATGTTGAGAGTCTTTATTGGTATTATTATTATTATCCTTAGAAGGTGGCTTTTTCTCAGATTTGATGCGACCTTTCTTGCGGAAGTCGGAGTCGTCGAAACCAGAAGAAGGCACAGCAGAAGTAGCAAACCCTAGGGAAGAAACAACAGATGCAAGCTCCGATTTGAAGGCTTCTGAATCCATTACAGACATTGTATTGTAGGGAAAGAGGAAGAAGAAGAAGAGGAACTGAGAGAGGGTTTTGAGAAGGTTTAAGAGCGGGTTGAAAGAAAGAGAAAGTGATGAATTTGGGCTTATGTGCAGCCCATGGAATTGAACTTGGGTCAATTTTTATTGGGCTTATTTTTGTTCTAAGCCCAGCCCACGGTTAGGTTCACAACTACCGACTATTGTTTCAACACAGTATATCTTGGGTGAAATATAACGACCCCTTGATTCAATATATACTTGGCTGTCGTGTGTCGATTACTTGATAATGTACTTTGGTTGTTTAAAAACGAAATGTGACCTATTACCAATAGTTTTATTTACTCGTCAAATTATCAAATTTTGAAATAGCTAACGCATAATAGGTGTGTCTTCTAGGATTCAATTTTCTTACAGGTATCTATTGAGAATTAATGAATTTACATTTTTTGCTGTTACAAGTAACTTTTATGGGTGTTTATTGGTGATTGTGTTAGATAGTCAGTAGTGATGGTTGACTGATAGTACAGTATTATTGAAGACAATAGTTGGTAGTGGACACTTATGATATTGATGCGTGTTTTATTTGTATACAACTATTACAAGGAATTGTTGCTTTTGGACTAAGATTTGATATACACCCTCCATACTTGTAGAGACGTGTATGTATACAACTATTACAAGGGAATTGTTACTTTTGGACTAAAACTTGCTATACATCACACATAGAGACATGTTACACGGTTCAGTTTCAATTTTCAAGATGTCTTGATAGTGAAGTAAAAGTCACTAATCACATGAGACTCAGAAAAGCGTGCAAAAAGCACCAAGGATCGAGTTTTCTAGGTACTAAAAATAAGTATTCTCAATAAGAAGGCACAGATTGATTTATGTATTAAAGTAAAGTCAATAATGAATCGAGAAATCCTCTTTATTCAATGATGACAAGTTTGCATTGGAATTTCTCACAGAGTATACACTTCAACATGAACTATGCATAGGGAGATTAGACTGACTCTAGCCTCTCATTCAACTCACTGAGAAAACGTCTCATCCTAGAAAGTTGACATAATTTTGAGACAAACGAAAGCAGAGCCTCGAAATTACTAGCTAATGGGCATGTGAATCAGCCTAACATCACGCTCAGAGGTCTCAATTCAAATCACCTTGCCTGCGACTTATTAAGCAGACTTAAGAGCTGGAGAGTAGAAGATACAAAAAATATTCTACTTCTAGCGCACACACATAATGGCACAAACAAAGGAACTAACTGTAACAACAAACTCCAACAAACCAGAAGAAAAAAAAAAACTAAGGAACTACTTCACCTTCAGACACTTCCTCAGGCCGTCAAGTGTTAAGAACTGATCCAACGAAAACAATAAGCTGAAAAAACAGAGCAGAATTGAACAGATAATGTAGCATTATTCAGGTACCTTGGGCTAGGGGAACAATCTGGTAGAAATCTGTTGAGCCATGGATCACAAACTGAGTCCCGACTGTACCAATTTTACTGATTAGCATAACGAATATGGGCTTGCTATAGTACTTGATCTCATATATCACATTGACATTCATTTCTTATGAATAGACAAATGCCAATAAAATTTCCAGCCTTCTAGCAAATTGCAAGGCAGATGTAGATGTTCCTCGTGATATAACACAAGGTGCACTAAAAAGATTGGATAGCCAAACCACTACAATTTCTGTCATCAAAGACGCAATGACTACAAGGAAAGTGATATGCTTCTGTTGACATGGCAACAAAAATTGCAACCTCATAGTATATAGGAATATCTAAGTTTCTTCTCAGCAACACTCAAGAACTAAAAATGTAAATCATGTGACACAATAAAGATCAGCTTGTATACAGAAAAGAATAACGGAGCTCCAACTAACAAAACTATAACAGATATGTACAGAACTGAAACCTACAAAAACAGTAAGGTAGAAAATGAAGAAACAAAAAAACGACTGAAAGAATCATCTGCTTCTATGTGCTCTATACTTTCTATATCATTTTCTAACGTACTTTAATTTACAATCTCAATGGCTTTGTTTAGGCATATTTTCTCTAATAAAAATCATTGTTCCCCTCTTACCTAATCTTCATCACCTGTCATTTATTCCGTAAGTCATCCACATCCTTCGGATGGTTTGATTGAATGCAATTGTCTGAAGAGTACAGCTTCAAGGGGACCAGAAATGATCTCAAGGGAAAAGCATATCTCCGTTGTTAACCCAATGCACAAACTTCTCAGAAAATTCATCAATATGTTTACTACTTCCTTTGGCATCAAAATTGAGATCTCTACTAGTCTGCTCCTGACGCTAAAATAACAAGATTGAAAAAGTAAAAGGAATTACTTGCGTGTATCAGCGTTTCTTATTAGAGATGCAAATAGAAGCTAATAAGAAGTAAGAGGCAGCAATAAAAGCAAGATCTATCCCCACCCCCACCCCACCAAAAAAAGTACTCCCTCCTTTTCAATCTGTTTGTCCGATTTGACTTTGACATGGAGTTTAAGAAAGTAAAGAGAACTTTTAAATCTTGTGATCTTAAACTAAAAATATGTAGAATGTACCAAAATGCCTTTCACTCTAGTGGTCTTAAACATACTCGGTGGAAAATTAGAACTAAAGAGTTGCCAAAAAGGAAAGGGACATTTTTGAAACAGAGGGAATAATAAACTATGAGATTTGTGTGGACTGACTGACCTTCAAGATTGAAGACTCAAATACTGAAGAGCTTGTTTCAGCTTTAGATTCAACTGTTACACAGTCAGATGAGAGGACACAACATGGTGAACCTATGATTGCAGATCTGCATGAATAGAGCAAAGAGTAAGATTCAACGAAACCAAAGCAGAAAACACGCTAGCCTTCTAGGATGTTTCCATAAGATTCAAACAACTAATCTCAATGATAGAATTATTAAAATGCTAGTCATACTTCCAACCAAAAAAAAATTGGCAGTATGCAAATTCAATTTCTATTTAAAAATCGCACCAGAACTTCTTCATAAGAAGTGGTAACTAAAACCAAGTATGCAAATTCAATTTCTATCAAAGCATTGATCAAATTTAAAGAAAATACCTCTCAAATGCTTCTTCTTCACATGAATTTCCGGACGAAGAGAGCCACTCAACATCTAGGAAATTTGAAAAATCAATTGAATCAACACGATCACGCAATCTAACACTTCCACTGCCGAGACGCTGCTCTAATTGCATATCTAGGAAAAGCTGTCTACCAGACATTGAGGGTGTGTACCTATTAAAAGTGAGACAGGCGCCAATTTACTAAGAGAGACAGGCCAGAATAAAATACACAACCGCTCCCAACAACATGGTCACTCAACCCCACCAAATGGAAAAACATAGAGAGGAACCAACAGAGAAATTGGAAAGATCCAATAAAAATCTTAAAGAGTGACAGCATTTGGTTAGCACACATTTGTCCATGAACATTAAAGTCACCAAACTGCTTTCAACTTTATTTCTTAAAAACAATAAATGTGACAATAGACAATAAGAAGCCCCTTATAAGAGAAAAGAATTGATTAATACATGTCTTTGGGATCTGAATATAATAGCAACTAACATGTTATTAGCTTATTTCTTAAAAACAAAATTGTTACATATTCTTCATTGAAAAGATACATATAACATTCAAAAGTCACAGCAGCGGATTTGTCGATGGAGTATGAAGGAACCACAAAGAGATACAACTCTCACAATGATTAGCACTTAGTATCCATTCAATCAAAATAAATCTGTGGCAAAGAAAATTTAATCTAAGCTACCTGGCAAACGACATATCAGTTTCACAAGTAGAGATTTCTGGGGTGGACTCGGAAAGACCCTTACTACCACCTTTTGCACTCTCAGGCAAAGGTTGGTCAGAGTCATCGGTCTGCTCTGTGTCAGTTTCTTTGACAGGAGAGCTGCTTCCGCAGATCAAATTTCCTTCTGACAGCGACCTTTTAATAAATGACCTGCACATTTAGAAACTGCCTCAAAAATAGCTTTGGGAGATTTTGATACAGCGTCTGGCTTAATTAAAGTATTTTTCTCTTTTGGATTTTGACCAGAAGTTAAAAAACCTAATCAACTTTTCGTAAGAATTCTCCATGTACATCACTAATTGACTTTAATATTCATCTCAGTAAGAGATTAATAGAGCAAGTTTAAGGTAAACTTCCTTGTGGATAAGGCGATGATTATAGTATAGTACAGATTTTTAGCCCTCAGAAAATTAAAAATGCTGGTCACTTGGGGCCAACATCACTTGGAGCTCACTTTCCTAGAATGTATCACATATATATAAGCCATGAGGTCATTTGTGACTCACTTTTACAACTTCATAACTCAGGTTAAACTGTCTTAATACTTAAATGCTCTCAACTTAAAAGTACTCCAACTGATTTGGATTGCAAATTTCAAATTACCACCATCAAAAATGATGTTGCGGCTACAATACTAATCAAATCAGAGTTTCTCGGAATTTTGACACTTCAATAACAAAATACTCAAGGGATGCATTAATTAAAGATCAGTTATACCTAGAACTCTCCATGGCTAAACTTGATGCATGCCCCCCAACACTATAGTGCTGGTCTGAATCCAATTCCCAGAGAGCTGGCTTACCTTCTTGAGGCCGGAAATGTCCCAAAAACCTGGAATCGGGACCACATTACTTGTATTTATTTTAAAATTTGTCTGTTTGTTGAAAAGCAGATAAAAAAAACTAATTATTACGAAGACAATATTTCACTTACACATTAATGGCATCTTGTTTCTCAGCGTCCATGTAGGCATTACTGTAATAGCGCTGAAGCGTTCTAAAAAGCTCTTGAGACTGAGTTGCTGCTTTCCATTGGCCTCGTCTCTCTGAAAATATCTGTTAAATCATATCCATCAGTTCAACGAGTCAACCGTAGATAAAAATTTCAATCATGATGAAAATGAAAGGAGCCAATATTTCCTACTTTAGAAAAGAAAAGGAATTATTTCACTGGCTAACAAATCATAGATTTCACTTGAAACGTGACATGAACTAAAAATTGTTGTTTGGCACAATGCAGTTGTGACGTGAAAATTGGTCTTTAGAAAAGGAAAAAAAAAGAATATCACCAAGTATCAACCAGAGCCCCTTATGAAGAAACAAGTTACAGGATCAGAGCAATCAACAGATACCTACCATATAGATCCAGTAAGTGAAAGATATGGTATTACCTTGTTATGTGCAGCAGACCCTCCGTATTGTAATGCAAGTATGTCACCCATTTCTTCATAGAATTTCATTAGATTATCTGCTAACGGGGAATCTAAATCAATACTCTCCACATCTATAAATCCCAAGGCATGAAGCTGATGGCCCAGGGAAACCAGTCCATAGGCATATTGTGCAACATTTGTGCGATCCAAACAGTCTATGCAATTAGTTCGTAACACCCCTCTCTGTAGTGTTGAAAGGTTGACATGGTAATCTCCACTAGGGGAATTCGGTTCAGCTCTCACTTCACAGGAGTCTTGTCCAGCTTGATCTTCAGTATTGCTACACAGCGACAAACAAAATCAATGTAAGAACATTTGAGCTTTTAAGCACAAGCTAAGTGTTGGAGGTACTCTACTAAATAATAAAGCTATCTTTTGCACAATCAACTCTCGTGAACGAATAAAATCAAATCACTCTGGGAGAATTTTGATTGCCAAACTTACTCAATGGACGAGAATTTTAGCAATTTCCCAGTCTTTGAGGCAGGAATAAGTTGACAGTGAAGGAAGCCTGTTAACTCCAATGCATTAGCAGCCACCTTGCCCAGGAGTGTCAGGACATTTGTAGCTTTGCTGGAAAAGTAGCCAAACTGTTAGCAACCCACCAGACCAACACACAAGAAAAGAAAAAACAAATAACATGTACAACCATATGCAAGCAAAAAGGATGCAAGTCAAACCTTCTTGAGTGTTTATTTAGGTCCCAGTGAAGAAATCTCAAGTGGTTTTCCTCAGAAAGATCTTTATTTATAAACTCAATAGCATTAGCAAATGCTGCACGAAGAATTGTTTCTCTTGGCCGCTTCTCACGAGTCTGCTTAGTATGACAAAATACCAAATAAAGGGAAAGATGAGCAATAAAGTTTAGACTACATATAAATCAAAAGTCAACATAAATTGGATCCAGAATATGTGATTAAGTGTACCTTAATCAAATTCAGTATTATAATTGGATTTCCATATCTCTTCACGAGATTCTCAAAGTGACGTTTGGTGGCTTCAAAATTCAAGTCCTTCCTAGAGACTATAAAAAGAAACGGTCATGAAAATTGAGTAAATTGGATCCTCCAAAAATAATGTAGGTATCTTATTTCATACGTATGATGTCAGGCTTAATATTCAAACGTGAAGTCTCTTGAGACCAAAAAAGAGGTATTGAACCCCGATTCTGCACAACAGCACTTATTTGTAGCGGGCACCCAGCAGGCACATCTTCAAGCACAATTTGTTCTGTTTCGACATCATTTGCTACGCGACCCTTCTCATTTACACCTCTTTTCAAATATCTACAAAACATAAAAGGAGAAATAACTCAACAATCGAGAGATGAAGCAGGATCACTAACTGAAATATTCAATTTAAATCTAGATATACTTCTTATGTATCTGAACAGACAAAGACCATCACATAAAAGTAACTGATGACACTTTCTCGAATATTCTTCAACAATTGATTTAACTTAATTAAATGTAAATGACAAGATCACTCAAATGACATACTATTGCCAAAGTTACTAGATATCACCATCAAATACAAATAATTACATTATTAAAGTCAATCAAACAAACCTGGTACCAGCATAATGACGAGATCGTCTAGCAATTAGGGTCAATATGAAGTCCCTACCAGAAAGAGGAAGTGTAACCTACAAAAGACAACAGATAACACGTTTAGCTGCCAATTGCTAAATAACCAAGTCATTTACTTGGTTTCAATATAACTCTAAGTTGAGCTCAAATTTGGATTTTCCTTGATTACAATATAACTCTGAAACAATTTCAAATGGAAAATACCTGTTTAAAGAATCCATATACTAAAGCGACAGTCCAAAGAGTATTTTTGAGCTGATGGCGAATTCCTCGGGTTAAAAACTCATTCCATACAAACATTGTGTCGTAAAGCGTGAGTCCAGACTGACAATTACTCAAATTCTTTTGAAGGCTAATCATAATATGATAGGAGTAGCTGAAAAAGAAGTCTCTTGTGAGATCCACCGTGCGCAGGAGCTTCTTGTATCTATTCACAAAATAATTGGAGAAAAAAAAGGCAAAAATGAGTTACTAAATCAGATGCAGTATATAAAAGAAGAAAATATTTTTTAAAAATGAAGAAATGTTGACATAAGAAATATGAACAAAAAAAGGTGATCACATGTGCCACTGAAATCCTGATGATACCTTGTCTTACTCAATATGTAAAAATAACATCAGAACACCACTGTAGTTTGCCCTGTAAAGTTATAGTAAATAAACTGGCAATAGGCTCTACAATAGTATAGCTACAAAATGCCCATCTATAATGTGCTCACTATAATCTATATAGTCCACGCTTTGACAACACTGCAGGGGGACTCTCAAGATAGTATAGAAGAGTACCTCAAAAGTGAGACAAGTTTAAAGATAACAAAATTCAAAATCATCCAAATAAAAGAACAGAAAAATGAAACAACCACATCAAGTATAACGCTCATAAAGATACAAATAAACTAGAAGCATTTCTATTTCCATTATAATGTCTTCTCAAGAATACTATGGATATTTTACATTTACATGCAAAATTGACAAAAGACCTGTTCTCATTCTTAGAATAAGGCATTTTGGATAGCACAGTAGAATTGGGAATTGGGAACATCTCGCTCTTTGTAATGGCATAAACCGCATGACCACATATTACTCCAATCTTCCTTCTTTTCGTAATAACAAGCATGTGATAAGGTCCCAGAAACTTTACAAAACCTAAAATCGAAAAGAAAAGATTAACACGAGTTGCATTAGAAATCAATACAAAAAATCTATTTAAAAAGAAAAAAAATAGTCATATAACATACCAACAATTCCATAACAAGTTGAAACGAATTTAAGCCCTCCAGTTGACTTGTTCCCTTCGTGTATTCTTTTAAGTAGATCAATACATTCAATCTCCGAATATGTGGCAGAATCTTCATACATAATTAGCTCTGTAGGCTCTAATCTATCTATCTTCAAAACTTTCCAATAAGTTCTAGTTTTATCTCTTCCAACCATATAGAAATTCTGCCACAAATAAAAGTAGATTAACATTTTTGACAAATAAAATTAAAGCATGTTAACTCTCTCTCAAAACTTACTATAGTAACTTCACAATCTTCATTCATATTCAGTATCTAATACATTTGGTAGAAGGAAAAAAAAAGGATATATGACTACATAGATACAAGCTCGCACGTAATTGATAAGTTCACCATAAAAGAAAGAAAATCATCTTATCAATAGATGAAATAGTTAAGTATGTTTGGACATTAAGTTTGGAAATTTCGGAGAGGGAATGTACAAAATCAAAATGAAACAAGATTACAAATTGCAGGACTTGAGTGAGGAAAAATAGCATTTTTTACTTTGAGATGCTTACTCCCTTTGACTTTGTTTCTAAACATTTGCTTTGGAGATATTGTCCTAAATAGGATAAACCATTTTGAATCAAATTCTTAATTGAACATATATTAAGCCAAGTAGGCAAAAGAATAGAGAACATAAAAAAGCAGAAATCTTGCTCAGCCAACAAGTTGGATATAAAGCAATTTGTAGCTACATAATAATAAATGACCAAACAGTGAAATTAACATCTACATATGCTAACTATACAATCTAAAGGGGGAAATACTGCAATCTACAACTGAAAATGAAACATAGAGAAAAATCATTCTACTTGATATAAAAAATAATAATAATAATTTGATGAACAAAATCAAATGGTAAAATATATACCGAGGTAGTTTCGTATAGGCGAAATTTTTGTAGATACAAAGGTCTGGAATCTTCGTGTTCATTGTTTTCAGATTGTTGATGACTTTCTGAACCCATATTTCCGATCCCAAGTCTCTGGACCGGCAACTCACTTCCAAACTGCTTCCCCAGATAAAAGACAACACTGATACTCTAAAAAAACTTATAAACTAACTGTGCAAAAAGAAATCAGATATTTAAAGCACAAAAAGGAAATGAAATATAGCAAGAAAAAATTGGTGCCAAGAATGGCGGTAGAGGTAGAGTCAACTCAGAGAGAAATTTGCAGAATGATTTGCAGATTTCAGATCCGAAGAGGTAAGCAAAAGAGTAGAGCTCCGGTGACCACATCCACACAAAACACGCAAATATTACTAGTATATCTTTTATATTTATTTGATATTTTGTACAGCTAAGGGCATACCCAATTTTTTCAAAAATACTGATGTAATAACACCTTGCCTTAAGTTCCTTTGTTGTGTCGTCTTTTTTTTCTTTTCTTTTCTTCTCTTCCCTTTTATTTTTTACTTTTACTTATATTAAAGTCAGAATTAAATTGCTTAAAGGCTCATTAAAACATTTCCTAATATAGATAATATTCAAATTCAAAATTAAACATTAATTATCATTCCAGATTTCCAATGCACCCTTTGTTAATTTTTTTCTTTACTTTTCATATATTTCATTTTTTTTTTTATATTATAGCATGTTTCTTGATTGAAAATGAACTTTAAAAATTAAACATACCAAAATAGTCTTTAATAAATGTGATTTTAAACATAATGACAATTCTATAAGGCGTATATGCTTTATTTATTTTTTTATTGTATGAAAATTATTGTCTCTATATTCTTATAAGTTCTGAAATTATATTTACATTTTATTCTAATCAATATTTTAAGAATTCTATTTGGGGGGAGGGGGGGTGGAGCAGGAGTTGTTTTTCCGTAGATCTAAACATTGCATTTGGGTCTAGCAAAAGATATCTTGCAATGTCAATTTTTTATATACTAGATGCAAAGTCTCGTTAGAAATGAACAAATTATATTAAAAGTGGTTTTATGTACTTTTTTTAAAATTTGTGTGATAATATTTTTTAATCAACTTTAACAAAAGTTAAGGTACATCTTCTTGTTTGACAAATCTTAAATGATGTTATCAACATTTTATCTATATTGAATTTTACTTGTTTGACAAAAGAATAATTATTGACACAGAATTAATCTATCAGTCGAAAAAATATTTATAAAGCACCTTTAAAACATAAACATCGAAATTTCAAAAATATCTTCAGCATAAAATAGACACATTGATAAAAATATTTAAATTTCAAAAGTACCCTCAACATAAAGTAAATACATTAACAAAAAGGTGTCTACATTTAGCCTCTTACCAATATTGATCAATTCGAAAGCTTAACTTCCAATATCTTAGTATGTAACAACTAGAAATAATAAATTAAAGTAATTTGCTAAAAAAAATACCAAGATTAATATAATTAACTATAGTAATCAGAATCGAGGAGACAAGTAATCGTAGGCATGCTAAAAAAATGATTGTGGACAACATGATCGTAAGACATTTGAAAATGGGATTGATTCCATATGGAGAAAAAATTGACCTATGATCACTTTAATTACAATTTCTAGAGAAAGTCTTTGGAGTATATATATATAACAACTTGAGAGTGGTATCTCAGGTATAATATAATGTATACACAAATTATGCCCCCCCCCCCCCGCTATCAAAATAATGTCAAATTGTCAATGGAATATACTTATACATATGCCGTCCAATAATTGATTCTATTCACCATTTTACAGCCAAAAAGCAGAATTTGGGGTTTTCCCTTTTTTCCGCTAGTCAATTATTCAAAACTTTGATTTACTTTCTCCGCTACATGTTAGTTGAAATCAGTCCTAATTAAATGGGTTGGGATCAGTCAGATAATTTATCACTATTTGTATCTTTATTGTAGATTTGATCTCATATCAATATTCATTCCATCCTAATTTATATGATGTAATTAAAATTTTAAAGTTTAGATTTTTAAATTTTGAATATGATTTGAATAAAGAATTTTTTTATTTTTTTAAAAACTACATAAAAAGTATTATAAATTAAATTTAAAATATAAAAAAAATAGTTACCTTTCAAAATTCTAACTTTGCCACTTAAATAATTATAACTAGAAGCGGAGCGAAAAAGAAAAAAAAAAAAGAAAAAGAGTGGAAGAAATATTAATAAGGCGGCAATGCAATGGTGTATGATGTGGGAAGATTGGTTTGAGGTGACAAAGAATAAGCACGTGCCTTAACACTGCTGGTTCGTCTGGACAAACAATTATTGGTACACAAAATGCCACAAACTGATAGCGGCCGGTCTCACTGGGTCCGCCCAATTAAAAAACGTTTTATGGTTAATTAAAATATTATATATAGTTGATTACATAAAATTAGTATACGATTTTCTTTAATTATATATATATATATACTCCCATATTTAGTATTTTATGTATAATATATTTGTTACTTAAGGAGATAATTTCCTTCATTATAGAGAATAGAAATTAGTTGTTCAAAGCAAATATTAGTATAGTAAATCCCAACCACTTATCGAATTACTTGCAAACCAATAATTTAGTAGTCTTATCAAACAATAAATTAATGATAGCAAAATATGCGGAGTAGCACGTTGTCTTCTTCAATCATATGTAAGTTGTAAGAGCAAAAGAGGTTAACAACAGGAATTAATGCAACGTCGTTTAGCAACAGTCTTACTATAACATGTTAATTTCTGGAGTTAATATAAGGTTGTCAGCATCCTCTTTCTTGTCATGTCGGCCCTATTTCATTAATTGGACCCATTACAATTAGTATTTTGTCCTCCTTATTGGATAACACCAACACTCCAATTCTACCTCACTCACAATTATTAAGGTCCAAAATAATTTATAGCAAAATTCAACACTGTGTTACCTAAGAGAGATTGTTCTCTTTCACTTCTAATTCTAAGATTACGATAGGTGAACGAAAAATGTGAAAGGGAGGGTAAAATATATATATATATATATTCAAAAATAGAAAGTCACTTGTATTGGGGCATGCACATACCTTTTCTACTAGAAAAATTAAAATTGGTTGAAGCTGCAGTAGTAGCAGCTTATTTGATCATAGTACTAATCTCACATATTATACCCCTAAGCACGATATTTGGTCAAATAAAACTTTTAAGGCACGCACCACATGGTGGTACAGTATTTCTAGAAGAACATTTTTTAAAAATTCGAAAACTTCTCATTTTATTTTTAATATTTTTAGTGATCATTTAGTTCAAAGGTTTGTTCTCTAGGAGCATAATTCGGATAGATTATCACACCTTCTATCTGAAATAGATAATCCCATGATTTCAATATAATTCTATCTTGATTTTAGTTAATACCGACAATCAAATGTTGGATAAGTTGAATCCATATTTGATATTGAAAACCTCCAATACTGTGTAATCAAACCTCCTAAAGTATATAATTTTTATTTTTAAATATAAACAAGTGTCACATTTCTTGTAACAGACTAAAAATTATCTTTACAAAAGCACAAAATCAACTCAAAATTGTAAATTGACATTTCCAAGATAATGGACCATATGAAGAAGTTATATAGATGCATGTGTTTGCCAACAGAAGTTGATGAATTTGTACTTTGCTCTTTCTGTACATTAAATTTAATAATATTAAGAGACATTGAAAGAGATTAGAAGACCCTGTGGGGCCATTCAAATAGTTTGAGTTAGATGATAAGAATCCCAAAAGACATGCCTTTTTGGGCTTTTACAAACCTCAAATTGCTTAACTAGCCTCTTTCCTCCACAGCTATATATTCCTCTATATCTTCCAGGCTCTTTTCCCTTCCTTGAAACCTATGATCAAATACAATTTATGATTTTTGACTGATTTTAATTTATACGAAGATAAGCAAGAAAATAAAACTTATTAATTAATGTATACCATATCTATAGGGATGATCCCTAAGAGAAGATTGTGAAGCTCAACATTATGCAATTTTGAAGCTTCTTCCAAACACCCATTTTTGGTGGGAGGATTAAGCATTCTTAGGCCTGGTAAACATCCCAAATTTCCTTCCTCCGTTCTTGTACCCTTTTTTGAGGTGATATCGTTCAGTGAATTTCTATATTATGAAATAACAAAACATAGTGACTAAAAGAACTCAATTTCTATTTGTTAAATG
>JAJOOS010006622.1:0-18134 GCA_029582725.1 Solanum chiquidenum
TGTATCACCACTTAGGCTCATAGTGGTGGTTGTTGGTTAGAGAATCTCCCACAAAAGTTATATTACTTTTATATTTAAGTAAAATTGAGTTTGTTATTGCTTTATCTTTAATGAACTAAGTTGTTTAAATAGTTTTACAAGTTTTATATATTGCATGTGTCTTATTGCTTTATATTGAGTTCAGTTATTCATGAGTAGAACAGAGCCAAGGTAAGTGTTCCTTTGTACTCCCTTTCAAGCTTAAGTTGTTTTTTTAGCATTCCAACTCGCATACTCGTACATTCAATGTACTGATGCCAGTTGGCCTGCATCTTATTATGATACAGATGCAGGTAACCAGGATTAGCATCCAGCGCGCCGTTGATCCAGTTAAGCACTCCAGAGTCAGTGGTGAGCCTCCTTGCATTCCGGAGGACTTTTTTATTCGCTTTCTAGTTTAGTTCATTAGGATGTTGTGGGGCTTGTCCCAACATCCATCTCAGTTGTTTTAGAGGCTTCATAGATAGTTAGAAAGTTAGTAGTTCAGTAGTCTTTACATTATTAATCAGACGTTGTTTAAAGACTAAGTTGTCATTTTGGCTAAGATGTTATTTCTTTAAGTTATTGTTTAAACTTATTATGCTGAGTAATTCTTCCGCTGAGTTCAAAAAGCCAGGCCAAGGGTTCGCTTGGGACCAACAATGGTTTTCGAGTGCCAGTCCCGCCCAGGGTGTAGGCTCGGGGCGTGACAATTAATGTCTTTGAAAAATGTAGTAAGTAAAGATATTTGAAATCCTATCAATAAATAGGGATAAAAAGATAAACATTTTCTTCCTAGGTGTGTCAAGTCAAAAGAGACCGAGGAAGTATGAAATTTTTACAAACTTGCTGAAAGTTTTCTAATTGTCCAATTTGAGACTCATGAATTATCCCAAAATTTAATACTCCATTCGTTCAACAATAGTTGTCCACTATACAATTTTATGATGTTCAACAATACTTACCCATTTTATAAAATCAATAATAATTTTGCACCCTAATTTACTCGTATCATTAATTTTAGTCTTAACTCTATTAGATTTTTGAAGACTGTATTTATTATATTCAAAGGGTGATATAGTAAGATTATCCCTTTATTTATACTTCATTCGTTCTTTTTTATATGTCATCCATTTCTATAAATAGTTGGACCATAGTACTTGTCATTTCATAAAATCAAGAGAAAATGGCCAAATGACCCCTCAACGTATATCCGGATTTCCAACTACACACTTAAACTTCACTGGAGTCCTATCACCTCATGTACTGTTTAAAACTAAAATTATTAGGGAAAAGGGTCTGAAAAATATTCTAACTTTGGCCAAAATTGTTGTTACAATACCAAACTTTATGAAGAAACTTTTACCCCTGCACTATTTAATAGTGTATTTTAAAGGTATATATGTGCCCACGTGGACACGTTACTATTTATAATTATGTAATATCTACGATGTCCACATAGGCACATATATACCTTTAAAATACACTATTATATAGTGCAGGGGATAAAAGGTCATTTCCAAAGTTCGGTATCGTAACAACAATTTCGGCCAAAGTTCGGATATATTCAAGACCTTCTTCACAAATTATTACCTTCATAAGTTTGGTATTGTAACAACAATTTCGGCCAAAGTTAGAGTATTTTTCAGACCCTTTTCCCCTTGCACTATTTTAATAGTGTATTTTAAAGATATATATGTGCCCACGTGGACACATTACTATTTATAATTATGTAATATTTATGATGTCCACGTAGGCACTATTATACCTTTAAAATACACTATTATATAGTGCAGGGGTAAAAGGTCATTTCCAAAGTTCGGTATCGTAACAACAATTTCGGCCAAAGTTCGAATATATTCAAGACCTTCTTCACAAATTATTACCTCCATGAATACTTAGCTGGCATAGTGAGTGTATTTCATTCTCTTTGGGAGAGTGAGCATCAAAATCTATTGTTAAAACTTTATTTTTAATATCTCTTTTCAATAAATATATGTATTTTTAATTATTTATTTTTCTTATTTGTTTTCTTTCTTCTCCAGCAATATAAACAAATCTTCCAATCTTTCACCACCTCTAAGTTTTGCTGCCCATCTTCATTGGATTCAATATTGTTGATTCCAAACAAACTTTCAAACTCATATAAAACTCTTGCAACATCAATCAACCTAAATTAATTGTAGATAAGTTTACATATATTTATATCACCCCAAGATACTTTGGATCTGATTTGAGAAAAAATCAATATGGGTTTACTTCAAATCCAATTGAATCCACCGATTTTTTTGTACTAATAGATCCTTTAATTATCAATCTCAAATCTCAATCAATCAACTATATCTTAAAAATTATCGCTATTAATCTCGTTAATTCATCAACCGTCGTAGAATCAGTCTCTTCCTCTTCGAAGTTGTTGTCTCCATCGATGATGATGTGGAAGACATCATAGGCTCCTCCTCCTCATCTTCCTTGAGAGGATTCCTTATCTTCGGTGACCACCATTAATAACAATATTCTGCCATGTTCGTCTTCTCTCCCCCTTCACCTTTTTTTTTAAATTTGATTTGTAAGTTTCAAATAAGCAAAACCCGAATATCTCTGGACAAGCTCTGAAATCATTAGTCACCTTTCTTTCTTAAAGACCCAATTTCATGGACTTATGGTGTTCTAGTGATGATAAAAGTACTTTGGGTGTTTGAAGAGATGGGTAAGAATATAGAAGAAAAGGGTAAAGAAATATAAAAATTGAAAAAAAAAATCTGATAAAGTGTCAAACACATGAAACTCACATTTCACCATAGATCTGGTTATGGCCTTTTAAGGGTATGATTATTTCATCTTTAAACAGTTTAGGGGGGTGATAGGACTCCCATGAAGTTTAAGTGTGTAGTTGAAAATCCATATATACATTGAGGGAGCATTTGACCATTTTAATCCAGATATAAGTCATTAATATTCATTGGAGTACTTCATACATTGATTAATTACTCTCTCCATTCACTATTCTATAAAATCTGATTTTGAAAATCAACTCAATATTTTTAATAGTCATTCAAATGCATTTTAATTTTTGAAATCTAGCATATTCATCATTTATTGAAAAATTGACTTAATAAAACATTAAATAAGAGTAGAAGGGTAAAGTTACTTAATTTCTTAATGCATGCGCAATTTAAAAATGTGACATATAAAAAGGAACGGAGAATAATTTCTTAAAAACTGTTCAAAGTTAATAGTGAACAAATATTATTGGATAGTGACAACAAGTCGACAACAATAACTTCGGTAATTGCTCCCCCAAAAGGGAAAAGTACACAAACAAACTACTCCATATAAGCAAATTAATGTAATTGACTCACTCATTGATTTTTTATTATTATTCACGAATCTAACTGAAGAACCAATTAGTTATAGCAGCAGCTGTGACTGTAAAAGGTAATTTAGCAAACACACATTCGGCCCAAAAGTTCTTACTGGGCCTGCTCATGTCTTCTTATTCCGCGCATGAGGTCAACATGATCATAACTACAAATAAATCTTTTATGATATTTTAATTTGTCAATATATAATATCGTATCAATATATGATATATATCATGGGGATATCATAGATGACTGGACAATCTTTTTATGAATGAATGCATCAATCTTCTATGATAATACCATATTTGTATATGATATATAACATGTGGGATGTCATAGAAAATTGAGTTTTTTTTTTTGAAGGAATGCATTCTCACCTGATGTACCTTGCCAATATATGATATACTATGTGGTTTCACTTGAGTAGTAGTATTTTTTGAAGAAATAAATCAATCTTTTATGATATTATGTTAATATACTAAGGAAAAATGGTTTGATATACTCTTCAACTTTGCTATTTAAAGCTGATATATTCCTCGATATAAAAGTGACTCATATATATCCGATTAAGGCTGGGCACCGAGCCGGAATGGGACCACTGGACCGGAACGAACCGGTACCGGACCGGAATGGGACGGTTTGACTGGGTTGTTGACCGGTACCGGGATTAACCGGACCGGAACTACCAGGATGGAGGCTCGGTTCCGTCCCGTCCCACTATATACCGGGACAGAACCGGGACGGACGGGAATGGACCAAAACGGAACGGGATGGGATAAACGGGACGGCACATATAACTATTTCAAAAAATAATTATATTTTTTGAGTTATTTTGAATTACGAAAATATGAATATTTTTTAATTTTTCTAAGTTATATTAGTAATTAGTTTATATTATTTAAGTTTTAAAATTTATAATAATTTTACTTAAGTTTATTTTAAAGATATTTTTTTTTAATTTTTACGTATATAAGTTTGTAAGTTAAGTTTAATAAAGTTTTTGAGCTTATGTAGTTATGTTATAAGTTTTAAAGATTTGAATCTTTTGAAGTTTATAAGTTATTAAGTTATACTTATAACTTATAAGTTAAATAACTTAAGTTTGTAATTTTAAATATTAAATAAACAAAAAAGAAATGCTAATAAAAATAAATAATGACAAAAACATTATTTTTTATTTTAATTAAAAATGATTTATCGGGACCGGACCGGAACCGGAATGAACCGGGATGAACCGGTACCGGTATACCGGTACCAAATTACGATACCGTTCCGTTCCGTGTACCGGTTCAATGTATCCCGTCCCGTCCCGAAAAAAATATAATTTATACGGAAGTACATATATTTGATCCCCTCATACATATTTTCTTTCACTTTTTTGTTTCAATGACTACTTTAAATTTATTATTTTGATGGTCAAATTTATTTATGTTTCACTAATTTTCTTGTAAAATTTATAGATGCCTCAATTATTTTTTTACAAATACAAAACTAAATTACAATATAGCCACGAAAAATAGTTTTAATTTATAATATAGTCACAAAAAAATAGTTTTAAATTTTTTTCTTTACACTAAATAATTGGGTGGGTGGGATAAGAATAAGAATAGGAAACTCAAATAATGAATAATCAAAGAAGTCAAAAAATAATTTATGTATGAAAATGATTAAATATACCTTGAACTTTGCGAGAAAGAACATATATCCCTACATAATTATTTTTTTAAAAGTAAAAATAATTTGTTCACTTCCGTTAGATGAAGGGTATATGTGAGTCAATTTTATAACGGTAGGGGTATATGTGAATCATTTGTATAACGATAAGAATATATATAAGATACTTTCATATACTATATGCTAGAATAAGTTGGTTTTTGAGATACAAAAAATAAGAAAAGGAGAAAGAAGCTCAAAATACTAAGAGAACAGAAATGTTGATAGCAAATATAGTAAGATAATCAAACCAAAAGAATACTAACATATTCAGTGTAATTGTAAAAATAGTGTTTGAGGAGGATATACGATACATGCATACCTTACTTTCACCGTTGTGGAATAAAAAAGTCATTTTCAATAAACTCAAAAAATATAATCAAAACATGTTTGAAAGAAAAATAACATCACAATATATAACATAATACATAGAGCAAATGAAGCAACCTGTTGATAATAGTAAAAGAATAAAGAATAAAAGAGTGACAACACTCGAAAACAAAAGAAAAAAACCTTAATGCACAAATAGTTCATTAATTATCATTGATCTCTTATAAACTTTAAGAGTATTATAATTAGTGACTAGTGATTATTAAAACTTAAAAAGTACAAACATATATACTTAGGGCTAAGGGTCTTACCCTAGTCGTTCCTTTTAATCAAAGATACTATGATATTTGTGAAAATATTCTTCTCCTTGGCCATAATATTGGCATAAATGTCACTACACTTACTAAACACAACATCCATTAACAACGGAATGTTGAATGAATTCACTTTCTCTTCTTCTATCAATCCCTATATTTAATTTATAGTCGTAGAAATGTCATGACATATATTCAAATTTCAACATGAGTACTAATTTGATTTTACGTACCTCTGTAACCAAGTCTTTGAGCGCGATGGCCAAAGGCTCCAACCTAAAGCGACACACATTGCTTAAGTGATGCTCATTTTCTCTACCAGGCACATACGTCCACCTTTCACCAATTCTTCTGAGCGATACTTGACAAAAGTCGCAAAATCTCTTTCATATATATTGCTTGGAATTAATATGTTTTGAGGACGCTTGATGGGCTTGTACTTGCTGCATAAATAGTCCCTTTGTTATTCTCAATTCCATCAGGTACCTATATATCATCCAAAACGTAGCTAGAGTCACCTATTTGAAATAAGTAATTTATTATTTTCTTTTTAAATTAAATATATATACCAATCTAATTTCACAAGTGGAATCTGAAGAGTAGGGTCGATAAATAAAAATGCATACAGTGCATGTTTATTTTATATATACAATGTAATTAAAAATCTATACATGTGTGTGCGTGAAACATACCTAAATTCAGGCAATTGTTGGCCATTTGCTTGTACATTCTTCTCGAATAGTTTGAATGAGTTGAGAAACTGGCAAGAAAGTGTTAGGTCCAGAATTCCCCAATGCATATGGTTTCTCCTGTGGAAAGGCTGCAGTACAAAGCAGATATAGCTTCGTCTGTTATTGACTTTGTCATGAGGATCACCTTGCCTAGTCCTATAAAATGAAAGCCCGCCCTTTTAATCCTTAACTAGGCAATGTTGTAGGCCTAAAAATTGACAAGCGCATTCCATACCTATAAATTTGAAATAGATACACCAAACTTTTATTACAGGAAAAAGTCTGAATATACCTTTCAATTTTGTCATTCAGAGCTGATATGACATCGTTATAAAAGTGGTTCATATATATACCCTACCTTTACAAAATTGGCACACAAGCCAAAAAATACAAGGACAAGTGGATCTCTCTCTCTCCACATATATAAATTACATTTGAATAATTATGATGTTATCACTAATATGAACACTATTCCACACCCCATTCACATTTTTGCTACCCTTAATATTATTATTTTCTTAAGAAAATGCTTTTAATAATTTAATGTGTATAGTTAGTTTATCAATATACAATTCAAAATGGAAATTATAATTAGGTATTACATTAATTAATATTAGATATTTTTTATTTAAATAAAATAATGTAATAATTTGATAAAAAATACAATATTTGAATAAATAAATATTTTAAGTTTGATAAAAAAATTGAACTATTAAACTACAAACAAAATTTATATCAATAAGAAGTTTTTTTATTTTTTTAAAAAATGACGTCAACCTTATCATATATATTTTTTTTCCGTGAATGACGTCAACCTTATCATATCTATGAATTAGTCTTTTACGATACCTTGTCTGTAGAAGATATTTCATTACTACTTATATACCATGTGAGTATTATAGAGGACGTGATAGTCTTTTAATTGAAGGAATGCACCAGTCTTCTATGATACTAATTAGTATATGATATACCATATGAATATCATTAAGAGTTGAGTAGTGTTCTATTGAAGGAATGAATTTACCATCTATGATACTCTACCAATATATGACATATAATTTACTTGAAGGCAGTGGCGAATCTATATGTAAAACATACGGCACCGGAACCCGTGGTCTCTTCGGAAAACTAGATATTTTATGTATATATTTTCTAAAATTTGTATATTATTATATTCTTGCACCCGTGCTATAAGAAGTCTATCTAGTCTACATGGTTAAATGAGCTTTTTGCCTTGAGGATGAAGAACCAATTCTCACTTAATACATTTTTCTTGACGCATCCATGTTCGAATCAATTCTCACTTAATACATTTTTCTGGGTGCATCCATGTTTGAAAAATCCTAGATTCGCCTCTGCTTGAAGGAATGAATTATCAATTCTATGATATCATATCAATATATGACATACCAGTAGTATTTCTTCAAGGAATGAATCAACATTTTATAATATGATGGTATTATATGATAAATATACTTCAATTGCTACTGCTTTGGTATACTGCTAGAATTTGGTTTTTGAGATACAATAAAATAAAAAAGGAGAAAGAAGCAGAGGAGAAATATTGATAACAACAAACAATAGTAAAATAATCATAGATATGAAAGCTTAATAAAGTTAAATATTACAAATATTTAGAAACTGACGCCCATTGACGGATCCCAAGAGACATCTTGATCACCACAAATACCCACTGAATTTGATTGATCATCAGTAGAATGAATGCTAGATGTATATTGATTTGATTGACATGGCCATTTATCAGGCCATATTCCACAATATCCCCTATTTGTTGAACATTCAGCCAGTTTTCTACTATAATTACTCCTTTCACCATTAATTTCGCAAACAAGAACAACCATAAGAGCAATAACCATAATTAATCTTGGACTCATTTTTTTCACTGAAAATTAAACAAAAATAATGTTAATGTGTTTACAAGTTAATTACCTACCATGAATTTAAATAAACAAAATATCAAAAAACAGTAGTAAAATTTATCAAATCTAAAATTGCAACACGTAACGTACACATGCATGTTGATATGTACGTTATGCATTTATAAGCTCTTCTTTTCTTCTTAGTTACATCTTTTCTATAAGAGCTTATAAATGCATGTGTACGTTACGTGTAATTAAATTTTGTTGCCTTACATCAGCTTCTCATTTCAATGTTAACCATTAAATGCTAGTTAGTATAAATTTTCAATGTAACTAAATTTTGATTGTCGTTCATTCTTTTCAAAAAAATTATAAATTAAACCCCTCATATCTTAATAAACTTAATACATTACTATCCAGAGCAGGTAGTATACATGTAATATTTTTCACCTCCTCTGTTGCTATGAAATTTGTGATATATTAATTCAATAAAGAGAAGTTGTTTTCTTTTCGATTATTTTACTACTTTTGGTACTTAGATTTTGAAAATATTTTTTCTTGATTTTACTTTGTATTTAAGTCGCAAGCTATTGGTTTCAACATACAAACATCAACATGCATGTGTACGTTACGTGTTGCAATTTTAGATTTGATAAATTTTACTACTGTTTTTTGATATTTTGTTTATTTAAATTTATGGTAGGTAATTAACTTATAAACACATTAACATTATTTTTGTTTAATTTTCAGTGAAAAAAATGAGTCCAAGATTAATTATGGTTATTGCTCTTATGGTTGTTCTTGTTTACGAAATTAATGGTGAAAGGAGTAATTATAGTAGAAAATTGGCTTCATGTTCAACAAATAGGGGATATTGTGGAATAGGGCGTGATAAATTTCCATGTCCAACTGATGAATATACATCTAGCATTCATTCTACTGATGATCAATCAAATTCAGTGGGTATTTGTGGTGATCAAGATGTCTCTTGGGATCCGTCAATGGGAGTCAGTTTCTAAATATTTGTAATATTTAACTTTATTAAGCTTTCATATCTATGATTATTTTATTATTGTTTGTTGCTATCAATATTTCTCCTCTGCTTCTTTCTCCTTTTTTATTTTATTGTATCTCAAAAACCAAATTCTAGCAGTATACCAAAGCAGTAGCAATTGAAGTATATTTATCATAAAATACCATCATATTATAAAATGTTGATTCACTCCTTGAAGAAATACTACTGATATGTCATATACTGACATGATATCATAGAAAATTGATAATTCATTCCTTCAAGTAAATTACTCAATCCTTTATGATATCAACCTAGTATATGCCATATATTGGTAGAGTATCATAGATGGTAAATTCATTCCTTCAGTAGAACACTACTCAACTCTCTATGATATTCATATGGGCCGAAGTGGTATTTGCGAAATCAATCAATGAGGGGTCAAATATTAGTGTAATTTTCCCTTTTAGGGGAGTAATTACCGAAGTTATTATTTTTTGTTTTTGTTATTAAATTTTGGGATAAATAAGTAAGTTTGTAATAATTTCATGTGTAATATTGAAGTGTCCAATAACAGACTTTTAGAAATATATAATACATCCACATGATAATATAAGCCTTGTTACAATTTGGCACAAATTTGGGGTTTAAAAGAAGCAGTCTTCTTGTCAATATCATAGTCAACAAATAGAAATTTGTTTGTGCTATATTCCCAAATATAGGTAAAGTGTTTTGCTGGAGCAAAAGCAAGGCAAATAAAGTCATTCTTGATATTAACAAAACTATTTAACGCCTCCAACTTCAACTTTACATTTTGAAATTCAAATATCAATGGTGGAATATCTGAAACACGCAATCCTTGATAGCACACGTGCACGAATCGTGTTCATGTGTTGCTTATTAGAGGCTTCAATTTTATTTCACGCTTTATTATTGTCTCCATCTCTGAATACATATGCGTTGGTTAAAAAGTAAATGCGGTCCCCGAGTATATAACAATCTTCCCTACCTTGTGAATATTTTTTGATGAGTTATATAATCGAATTGTTGTGGGAATACCCTAATAACTCAAAATTGAGGGTCTCTGAACTCAATCGACGACCAACCAGTACGGTCGGTGGTCTGACCAACGAATCGTCGGTCAGGTCGTCGATGGGAGTCGATAATTATTTTAAGGGTAAAAGGACAAATATACCCCCGAATTATCGTAAATGGTATGCAGATATCCTCCGTCATACTTGTGGGACATTGGTGCCCCTGCCGTCCAAAAATTAGAACGTATTTACCCTTCACTCTAACAGAAGATCAAATAGAGACATGTGACGCAATCCTACAGAGGGACTCATTTGATCAGTTAATTAGACCCAAAATTTAAAAACCAACCCATTTTTATTTTAAACCCACCCAAAACCCTTTGACCCAAATTAAGAGGGTGTTTAGATTGGCTTAAAAGTTGGTCAAACCTACTTTTAAGTCGGTTTTTTTACTTCTGGAAGTATTTGACAAATATAAAAAATACCTTAAAATAAATAAAAAATGACTTAAAATAAGTTACGAAGTGTTTGGCAAGGTAAAAAAATGACTTAAAATAAGTCAGAAACCAAAAGTAGGTCTCCCTCTACTTTTTATTTTTTTGACTTAAAAGTCATTTCAGTTTGACTTTTTATTTTTGACTTAAAAACTAATTTTTTTAAGCCAATCCAAACGGGCTATAAAACACCCATCTTCCTAAATCCATACAAATTGAACCTGCCACGGCTAATGGTCTCTCTAAATTCTTCAAATCTTCCATGACCTTTGCACAAAAAAAACATAAGTTTCAAGGGCTACCATATAGTCTAGACTAGAAAAACGATTTTGAGAATTCTTGAAAGTCTTGGGTCTTCATTTGTTGCAAGGCTTGAGTGAGAGAACACATTAGAATAATGCGAACGAAATTCATCATGTTGTTGTTACCATAAATTTCATTTCCCCTGCAACAATGTATATTCTTCCATGATCTACATATAAAAGTAAACATAAAATCACACTCACACTAAAATAAGTCAAGATCCTAAACAACAACAATTAAAATGGGAAGGAAAAACAATGTTCACTAAAAAACTATTAGTAATAAAAAATCATAAAATAACAATAAGGATGGCCAGAGTTTGAACCCCTCCGGCCAGATCTGAAAAGAAAAACGACATGAAACAGATTACCAGAGTTGGAGCCACGTCGGTGGTTGCTGTTGTTGGAAATTTCTGAAGCTTTGAGCTTCGCCGAAGTTGTTTGGTTGGAGCTTTGAGCTTGATGGCTGGATATGGGTTTCGTTGATGTTCGTCTGAGCTTGGAGCTTTGAGCTCGCCGTTAATGGCTGCTTTACGGCGATATGGTGGCTTTTGGTTTGAATTTTGTTTGGTCATTGCTTACTACTCGGCGTGAGGAGGAGGGGTATCGATGGTCACTGGTTTGGGGTCCAATTTTGGCTTCGTTTGCTAGAAGATGGAGGTTGGTTCAATGGTCGATGGCTAATGGTGAAATGGGTCTGGTTGTGGAGGTGTTTCCACTGACATTTTCGTGGTGGCGAGCTGGTTTGGAGATGTGTGTTTTAATTTGGGTCAAAGGATTTTAGGTTGGTTAAAAATAAAAATGGATTGGTTTTTAAATTTTGGGTCTAATTAATTGGTCAAACGGGTCCCTTCGTAGGATTGCGCCATTTTGGGTCTAATTAATTGGTCAAATGGGTCCCTTCGTAGGATTGCGCCATGTGTCCTTATTTGGTCTTCCATTAGAGTGAAGGGAAATACGCTCTAATTTTTTAACGGCAGGGGCAGTAATGTTTCAAAAGTATGACGAAGGGTATATACATACCATTTACGATAGTTCAGGGGTATATTTGTCCTTTTCCCCTTATTTTAATGAGGGATTTTGGGTCTTTTCCTAATTATTCTAACCTAATACTATGTCATTTTATCCTCTATTAGAAACCCTATATAAACGTTTTTAACCCCAAAATCTTCCAACTGCAACCCAAAAATTTCAAATCTGAGGTGTTACATTAATGTAGGGGAAATATGGTGATTAAACTTGTTATGTCCAAAGCTTATTATAGAGTTTCTTAGCCTTAGTTGTTCTTTGTTTTAATACATTTTGGCTTTGTTGAATCTTGTATTGATCTCATCTTCATGTACATTTCAGACAATTGGTATACTTTGCTTGTAAATGGGAGTAGACATGGTTTCTTTAAATCAGGAAGATGTCATAGAAGAGGTCACAAACAGGGAGATCCCCTCCCAAATTAACCATATTTCTTTTACAGATGATACATTTATTTTCAGCAGTGGAAACAAGGTTTCACTACATATCATTCTATGGCCATTTGTGAAAGAACGTTGGGTAAACTCATGAACAAAAGCAAGTGTGCTTTCACTATGACTACTAATACACCCTTAAATACCATAAGAAGGGTGGAAAGAATCTTGAACATGAGATATGGACATTTTATGATTAAATACCTGGGATGCCCAAGTTACCAGGAAAAAGACACTTAACATATTCCCAAAAATGGTTAGCAAAGTCATCAACAAAATAAAGGGTTGGCATCTTAAATTTCTATCACTAGGAGGAAGAGCAACCCTTAATATACATGTTTTGCTTGCTCTAGATGCTCACACTCTTGCAATTATCCACCCCACAAAGGATATTTTTGATTTGTTTGAAACTTATTTAACTAGAATTTTTTGGTCCGGAAATAAAGAGGGTGGTAAGTATCATTGGATTTTTTGGGATAACTTAAGTTACCCCCGTAGAGAAGGTGGTTCTAATTTCAGGAAACTAGAGGATACCTACAAAGCTTTCACTTCTAAGAAATGGAGGAAGTTCAGAACTACTAATTTCCTTTAGGTCAATTTTCTCAAAGCAAAACACTGTATAAACAATCACCCTACACCATCCAAAGGAATCCCAATCAATCCCACAGTTGGAAAGCCATGTTAAAAATATAAGTGACGTCGATAACAAGATATGGTGGAGAATAAGGGAAGGAAATATTGACTTTCGGTTCAACAATTAGACTGAGGAAGGGTCCCTATGGAGTCTCATGGCAAACGTCATAGTGGATCAACATATCTCCATCAAAGAAGTTTATCACAACACAATAACAACATTGATACTTCACTCTCAAAGCATCCTTAAACATTTACATCAATTTCATATGAACATGCATATTTTCATAATTTGCCTTACATAGTTCAAAACTCACTTTCAATCATGAAAATCTAGAAAACATGGGTTAAGCATGGGTTTATGGGGTTTGGTCAGTTGGTCAGACCATGGACCGTACTGGTTGGTCGTTGATTGAGTTCAGAGACCCTCAATTTTGGGCTCCCAACGACGGACTCATGTACAGTCTGTGGGTCCACCTACGGGGCGTACATGTCCAATTATGGGTCTCAACTTTCACTTTGAAATTTCTCCAAGTCTGGGACTCACTTACGAAACCTACCTACGACTCATGCATTAAACGATGGGTTGTCCTAGTGAACCGTTGGAAAAGTACTGAAACTTAACAAATTTTGGAAACTTGGACCGACCAACCACGAGCCTACCTACGGACCGCGTGTCAGTCCATGACCCGTGGGTGGCTTCGTCAGTACTGGCATCGGATCCTGCAAAAGCTATAACTTCTACCCTTTTTTAATTTTTGGTGTTACATATACGACCTTACATATTAATAAAGAATGGTTCAGGTCTTAACTTAAAAATATTTGGGGTATTACATTTAGTTTCCCTCTTGTTATTCCATCATTTTTTGTTTCCGTAAGAGCCTTGTGCTTATTGTGGGTATTGGGATCCTTAGTTTAGGTTGTGGCTTCACTTGTGGTGTAGATGATTCTCACAACCCAAAGTGCACTCTAGTCCTAACATGACGTATAGAAGCCCGAGAGGCCCTACACAATCCACTTAGCATACATCATACAATATAATAGAATTTAAAGTATTCAAAGGAAAATTTTATATCATAAAGAGTTTGACAAAAATGAAAGTTTAACATTTGTCTCAATAAGCCATCTATTACATCACAAGTAAATTGATTGGGACGTAACCCATACATCACATACAAGTTTGAAAAATGGAAATGACGTAAAGGAATAAAAGTGACATCGTCGTCAAAGTATGAGGACTAACAAAGTCTTCAAATCTCTAATGAAACCCACTAGCCATGAACAAAGGTATAAGAATCGTCAAGCCCTACATTAGTGAAACAATTTAGGCACAAGTATGCATTAGTATATGGAATGTACTAAGTATAAGGGGAATGCAATAAAACATGAGACGTGATCATAAGGGTGCCTAATAAAAAAACAAGAAATGCATGACCAAGTTAAAACATAGTAAAATCATTTAAGAAGATTCATAAATCATGAACATGATTAATGCATCATTAAACCATAAAGGAAGATTCATAAAACATTAGTAATTAACTTAGTTCAATTTGTGGGAAGTTAACCATTAACCGACATATAGATCATGCGAGCTATAACATGGAATCCAGTGTCTGCACCACACCAAAAAAGGGTGTTTCCAAGGTAAGGACCATAACTATGAGCCAAAGTGGATCCACTAGCTAATGTCTACTAAGACAATCATCCTATGGTGACACATAGTTATGGGATAAGGATATTGCTGTTAGAAACCCGATCTCAAGCCACGGAAGAACCTCCATCTCAATATCTACTCGGTGCTAAGAATAAATCCCACGAAATATTCATTAATCTTAACTTGTCTTATTATCCATGGTAGGGCACATCAAGTAGTCAATATAAGCTAGAGTCATATATCATTCATGGAACGGTACAATTAAGCAACTAATCCAAGCTATAAACATCATAAGGTAGCTCCTTAGACCATGCGTGAGAAAACCTTTCACCATCCATGATCTTTTCATAATAGCTTTACAAGGCCCTATAGTCATTAACTTTATACTAGAAATTCCCTACTACTAATGGAAGTAGTTTTGAAAGCGTGATCTATAATCATTGATGGCATGTCCGGGTACCATACTAATCAAGACCTAATTTAGGAAAATAACCCAAAAGCATTGAGGGTGAATCTAGATGTCCTCCATGTCATTTGGTCAACCTTCATAGAACATACAAATACCTTCATCTATAAACTTGCATAAGTCATAAAGATTTATTTCATGAAAATATGCATGATTTCATAAAAATACATTCATAGGTTCAAGCTTTTTCATAAATTCATGTAAATTAGGGCTCATAGTCAAAATTCACATATAAATGCATGACTTCACATGAAATTGGTTTAAAAGCATGTAATTAAGTCCAAATAATCAAAATAAGATCATAATAAAGCAATTGAATCTATACGGATAGAAACCATGAGGAATTGAGTAAAAACCTAATCAAATCTTGGCAATTGAATTGGAGAATTGAAGAAACTTTGGGGGATCAATGGGTAGATAAAACTCATTGATAAACTCCCGACATATCTTGATTGAAACCCTAAGCAATGATGAAGAAATGAAACTTGAACTTGAAGAACCGTAGCTTTTTCTTCTTCTTCCTTGATCTAGAGAGAAGATTTTTAGAGAGGATGAATTTGGTCAAGTTTAGGAAATTTATGAGAATGAATTGAAATTGGTAATTTTATGGCTTAATTCACTTTTAAAGGTCTTGAAATAGGGTCTAAAACGACGTAGTTTGGGTATCAAACACTTAAGGAAATTACCAAAATGACCCTAACTTAAAAACTACGAGGTGCCTTAAAAGAGTTGCTTCATGGACTGTCTAAGGCTTCACGGTCCATGAAACACTTCAATGGCCATATAGCCAGTCGTGAAGCTGCACCTACCCAACAGGGCTTCACTAAAACGGGCATAACTTTTTAATCTAAACACAAAATGAGGCAAACTTTTTGGTGTTGGAAAAAAGACTGAAATACCTTTAATTTGATAGGTCATTGTCCACCTAATTTATTTTGTGGTGAAAGATGTAACTGTTTGAAATTGACATTACATTTAAAAATTGATGGATGACTTGTACGGACCCCTAAACAAGACGTCTAAGTCACAACGGGTCGTCTAAGGTGCAGTAAAGGTTACTCACTACCTTGGCAGCCTTGTACATTACTTCAGGATGCCTAAGATGGGTTGTGAACCCTAATTAGGCCATCTAAGGTGTTGTGAAAGGTCTATAGCCCATTTTAGGTTTGTGGGCTTGCCCTTTTTTCCTTTTTAGCCATTTACCAAAGTTCGAAATGTTACAATTATCTTGCTTATCCTTTTTAGGATTGATTCATGGTTGCCTTAAACTAGGCTGGGAATTAGATGCTTTGAGTTGTCGCCTCGTAGTTATGATTTGTTCCCTGTAAGGATTGTTTCTAGGCGTTCTTCTTGCGTTGATACTTACGACCTTGGTGGCTCATCGTATTTGTAACACCCCATATCCGAAATAGATCAAATTGCAGATTTTTGGTGTTGCAAGTGGCACCCACGGGAACCATCCACGGACCGTAGGAGGACCCACGGTCCGTCCTGCAGGTCTGTGGTTCGTGTCAGCAATCTCCCCCAGAACTCAGCCCAAAATTCGGCCAAGTGTTGATCCACGGCTGGACTCCGTAGGTCAGGTCACTGACCGTGGTTCGTGTCCGTGGATCGATGGCCCAAAAGCCCAGCTTCAGTCTTAAATGACGGTTAACCAGCACAGACCGTCAGTCAATCGACGGTTCGTAGGTCTGACCGTAGGTAAGGGTTAACAACCAGTTAGCTGAAAATTGTTGATGGGTCGACTTCAGATGGTCATAACTTTTAGCACAAAAGAAATTGTGTGTCCCATGACCTATGATATGATATATAATTGAATCCTCTTTCCAACACCACCGAGTTTGCTAAAATCTAACCTCTGAGTAAAAAAGTTATGCTCGTTTTAGTGAAGCCCTGTCGGGCAGCCTCGATTGACGACTCCAATCAACGGACCGTCGATTGAATGGCGGCCCGTCAGTCCAATCCGTTGATCACTCCGACAGCAGTTAAGTCAGGGGTCTTTTGGTCATTTCCTATTTTGTTTAACCCCTAAGATACATCGTTTAGATCCTAAATCATGAGGTTTTAGTTAGTTTAAGCCTAGAAACATGACTAGAACTTATCTAAGTCAAATCATTAATCAAACTTGGAAAAATTAGAGCGTAAGAGGAGAAGAGAAGTCAAGAACCCTAGTTCAAGAACGCAACAAGTTTCCTCCAGTTCCAGCCCTGAAATCGAAGGATTTCTCCGTGGAATTCGTCACCAGGTATGTGGGATTTCACTAGTGGATTTCTTTCACCCATTAAGTCCGTAGAATTCAGTCAGATTCTTGATTCCATGATTATGAACGGACCTAGGGTTTCTATAATTTCAATAGATCATCATGAATTAGTTATTTAAATATTCCAAATCAGATTATCATGCTAATGCTCAGTTTATTGCATGACTATGTATTTCTTTAGTTCTTGAATTACACATGCTAGGTCAGATATTTCAGTTATTCAGATATACATGCTCCAGTTTTGAATGCCACATTATCAGTATATTTCAGCATTAACCCTATTTTGAGTTTTAAACTGAGTTTTTGAGAAAGTTAAGATGAGTTTTGAGAAAGAGCTTCTAAAACATGATTAGTATGACAATCGAGCAGGTCATCAATGTATGAATAGTATGGTATCTAGATATACCATCAATGTTTATGTAGTATGACTTCCCAAGTCATCAATGATCATAGTATATTATGATT
>JAJOOS010006623.1:0-13790 GCA_029582725.1 Solanum chiquidenum
ATATCCATAATTTTAAAGATAAAGGAGCTCAAATTACCAAAAAGAAAGAAAAAACAAAATTATGAACACAACTAGTTACATACAGAAACTAAAAAAAAGGAGATTCTGATCATTCAAATGTGTAAGTCATGAACCTGCCGCATAATTTGTGCTCTCCACATTTGAGTGTCGTTGCAATTAAGCAACTCTAAGCGAATAGGAGAAACTACGTCTGGGTTCCCTTTCCAGTATGCTACAGGTATCTTGCTTGTCCAACTTCGAGAGTTTGAACCTTCTTTGATGCTTTTAAATTCTTCATTCCATGGTCTTATGTTTATTTCAGACCTGAAAATATAAATCAGCAAAGACGAAATGTGCATGATCAGCCAAAGAATGACACACCAATCTTACAAAATAAGATATATGTCTTACTTTCGAGGTAACTAATTCCACTTATTATGAACAATGGCTTATAGTTCTATTGCAAAGTCAGTGTATTGAACTTATACTGTTGGACGGATTTAAGTTCTATGACAATGTAAACATTTTTACGCAATAGCATCACTTATAAGGTAATTGTAAGTAATCTCGATAAAAACATTACTAACATGCTATATACAGATTAACAAACTCAACCAGTCAACCATATCTTATAACATTATAACATTCTATACTTCTATTAATAGTCAACTTGACTAATCTTCGAAGCAAAATTAGATTAGCTCAATATAAATATTCAAAAATTATACGAAAAGTAATGTAAGTTGACATTCTTATCAATGCCAGTATGATGCAAATTCAAATAACTTGAATCTCGAGGAATACCAAAAAGTAAACAACCTTAGTTTGCATTTGGATAAATTGAAGGGATTGTTCATGTACTTACCAGCCCCAGAAAGACCAATCTGGAAAAGGTATATCGTAATGGTTCGGTGTGGTACAGTATCGAAACAGAGGCAAAGGCATTGAAGAATACTCCGTTCGATTTATTATAGGCTTATCCATGCAATCAAACATTAAATCAACATCTGGTACTTTTCCAGGATATTTCCTGAGTAGCTGCAATATTCCCCAAATTGTGAACATAGCTCTACTCTGCACACAAGCATAGTAAAAATCTACAAATAATTTTCCACCAACAATTACAACTCTAAAAGCTGCACTCTTCTGAGCTTCCATTACATGGTTTATAGAAATCCTAGACTTGGCCCATGGCTCGAGATCATAACGTATGCTCTTGAAGAAATCAGGGCACTTGTGGGATTCAGATTGAGGTTTGGTGCTTCGAGGAATATTCGTGACATGACTATTGCTGCTACAAGTAAGATAAGAGCATTGTATGATCGTGGAAGCCTTTGAATAAGTGGATTCTTCATCGAAAGATTTAGCAGGAAATACATGCCATGGCGTTGGCTCTAAGTTGTGACCAACAATTGTTTTTGTCTGAGAAACTAAGTTGTCCACCTATCATCCAGAAAAATAACAAACCAAAATGAATCTAAGAATGTCATCAATAATAAATAAACTATAGAATGTTCGGAACTAATTCAAAACACCAATAAAGTAAAAGTTCATATTGTCAACCGAGCAAATATTACTTGATCTTATTCTCTTAGCAGTGCCAATAACAGAGAAAAATAAGATTAAGAAAAGATTGAGTGTTCAATGATCTTTGGGGTTACAATAAACATGTTATTATTATAGTTATGTAAAAGAGAATATATTTGATAATGCCATGTGAATCTCTGAAAACATGCAAAAACATATCATATAGCTAATCCAATAAAGAAATTTTATATACATAAAAAAAATTAGAATCTCTTCAAAACAATTATGTATTTTAAATTAAAATAATGAGTTTGATATTACCTCGAAGAAGAGGAGAAGAGCAAGGAAGAGAAAAGCAAAGAAGACAACGTAACGAGGGAGAAAAGATGGCCGACGATTATGTCTTGAAAAAATCCCCATTCAATTGAATTAATTAAGAATTGTGTTCCTCTCAAATCAATCTATTTGAGCCCTCGAAAGCAGTATAATTTCATGATCGTTGAATTGCATTGTCGATGATCATATTATTTTTTATGATGAGATGATGAAATTTGACCTTTCGTGTATTACTTCTTGATCTGCTCTTTTCCCTTTCGTTCTCACTTCTCACACACCACAATTGTTTACTTACCCGCACTCCTCTCCTTTTCTCAATGGTTTGGATGTATCAGGGTTGTTTCTTCTTAAAAAAAAACAATATAAAAGAAGAAGAAGAAGTTACTCACTAACATATAATGAAACGAGATGTATTTGTGTACCTAATAGGATTTGAACTTCTAAATACAAATATAAAAGAATTTTTCTTTTATTACGCCATTTAATAAATGGATAAATATGCCTTTAATATGGTTTTACCTTACATCTATGCCCTTCAACTTTGGATATGCATAAATAAACACTTAAATTTATATAAAAGTTGAATTAATAGACACACTCGTCTCACATGATATAATACATGTAGGACATTAAGTAGGATACCGTGTAGGATGCAAACTGTCACATAAGGACAAGATGCCATGTAGAATACGAATTGCCATGTAGGATATAAGATGTCGAGTAGAATGACGGTGTCTATGAATAAGTTTAAGTGCCTATTTGTGTATACCCCAATAGAAGGACATATATGTCAGATAAAGTAAAATTAAATGACACATTTATGTAGTATGTCTTTTAACAAAATGACGGTCCACAAGCAATTCAAGATTTCTAACTTGATTTTTTTTTTTTTTTTTTACGATGGATTCAAATATAATATTTGTTAACAGAATTTTGAATTTTTATTTAAAAGAAAAAAAATGAAAGACCAATTCATATGAATGAAAAAATGTGCAATTTTATGGTTCCAAAATATATTAATCAACAGAACTAAAAATCTTGGAAAATAAATCCTTTAATGAAGTAGGTTTTCCACAGATGAGCTGGGCTTGACGCATGGGCTTTATTTAGCAAAACTCCTCCATAAATTGGCCCCAGAATTATTCAAGAGCCCAATTGCATCATCTACAAACACGTCACCAGGTCAACGTGGCTTTCTTCCATTGGCTACTGCCATAGATCTTCTGTTAACTCCGTACTTCCAATAAATTACTCTTCGACACTGAAATTTTCATCGAGTCTTCAACTCTCTCACAACTTCGACAACGATTCTCTCACCGGAGATACGAGCAAGTATGGCGGCGACGAGATTTCAACCGTCCGTTTTTCTCCTCTGCAGTTTGGCCGTGATCGGAACCCTAGCTCTTGCTCAGGTAATCAATTTTGTGAATCATTTTCCTGTTGATAATCTTATCTCCGGCTTTACGCAGTTTAGGATTTAGTTTTCATCCTCATCGTATGTACAAATTGAAAGATTATAAAGCACTGTTTCGGCTAGTTTAGGATCAATCTGCAATTAACTGATTAATTGAGTGTTATTCATGTTAGGAATAAGCAATTTCGGCGTGATCCAAACTGCTGTTGGATCGATTTGTATGAATCTTCATTTTGCGTTTAGATCGTATTCTTCTGTCGCTTGCTTGATAGACTGCAGTAACTGAAAGACAGCTGATTCAGTACGGAGACTGTTTCTGTATTGATTATTCTAGAGTCTATGGATCCTTTTTTGGAATATAATCTGGTATAAACTCGTATAAGAAGTACTGGATCATACAGAGGAACAATTGATTTCTTTGTTGCTAGTCTTGTACACATACACATGGTTGGGCCCCGGATGCAGTGATGGTCGATGGATGCTTTTCCAGAAGTTTTACAACAGCTGTATTATGTTTTTGGACAATGAACATAGTATTATTTTACTTGCAGCTCTATAAATGATTTGACAGTATGGAACAAAGCTCGACTCCACTAGTTAAATTCTGATTGAACTCATTGATTTGGTGAACGAGCTGAGCACGAGCTTAATTACTGAATCAGCTGATCTTGCCTAGCTTGTGTACTGTTAAGAACAAACTTATTTTGATTTTTAAATTTTGTTTTGTTTCTCTGCTTATAAGTTTTCTTGAAGCATGCTACTCTGGCTCCACTATTGCTGATCTTTAGCCTCCATTGTGTTTGATCTTTCCTCCGTTTGCTCCCATTATAGTAGACTTCTGTTGGCAGGAAGTCAGAAACAGAACCTCAGTCCATTTCAGTAACTATCATTTCCCTGTCAAGTCGAATGTAGCTTGAGCTATGCAAGAATTTTACAAGCCAAGTTCCGGCATACCTTCGAGCTCATGTGATAACAAGCTTAGCTTGAACATGCAAAGCTTGTTAACACCTTTTCACGCAACAATTCGGTTAATGATTGCATCGGCTTAAACGTAGGTTGTAGATAGAGTACTAGATTAGACATAGTTGCTAAACAGACTACTGATTTATAGACTCCACAATGTCATAAGATATCAAGCTCTTCTCATGTTTACTGCTGAAAACATTTTGTGACAATATTAATTTTCCTTTCAGTCTAAAATGCACTAATGACTTGAACATCTCAAAAGGTGATATAAGTACTTTCTTTCCTGGTTTATGTGGGGCCATCTATGTGTGTGCATCTTCATTTTACTTTTTATGTTTGTGATGGATAGAGTGAGAAGTTTTGCTACTATTAACTTGAAAGTATTCTCTGCAGGCCAAATCCCAGGAAAATCTGAAAGAAGTAACTCACAAAGTTTACTTTGATGTTGAGATAGATGGTAAACCTGCCGGTATGCTCCTTCCCTTCATTTCACTATATTTTTTTCCATTATATATATGGATGCTTGATTTAATGGAATGCTATTTTACCTGATAACAAATATTTGCAACTGAAGAAAGATGATTGCCAAACAATCTAAGATATGCAAATAAATTAAACTGTTATTTACTACAACACAGCTATGCAGATATTTATAGTTTCACTCCATCACTAGCAAGTATCTACATAAACAGTAAATTAAGTAAAATAAAAGAATAATATAGACAAGTGTTTTGGGTATGTTGTTGCAATATAAACAAGTTTTCTTGATATGTTGTTATTTGTTATTTATATGAATATCATGTCCTCTTATATATGTCATTCACAACATTTAGGAATCCACCTTTTTCTCTTAAAAGTTGTAATCGTTGATAATTCTTCTAGGCAATGTTTTTGTGTAGATTCTCATTATCTAATTCGCTCCGTTGCATTATTTTCCTTGGATTAGTTTTCAAGTATTTGCTTTCTTTCAGGTCGTGTTGTTATGGGTCTCTTTGGTAAAACAGTTCCTAAAACAGCAGGTATGGTTACATATATGAAGGAGAGCTTGTAGATTTTACCATTACTACTCTAGTTGTTCACTATCTTTCTATTTTCTTGCAGAGAACTTCAGAGCATTGTGCACAGGTGCTTCTACCAGACTTTCTCATGCATTAGATGCTTTGGTCGATTCTCTGCTTAAGCTCACCTGTATTATATATTTATATTCTTTTTCCCCTAGTTTTGCTTAAGCAAGTGATTGTTTTCTCTTAGCTGGCTGGTGATTCAAAAAGATTTTATTAGTCTATGTCTATCTGAAGTATGGAGAATGGCTTAAAAGTGACTGCATTCGCTTTGTTACCTTCACATTCATGATCTTTTTTTCCCCTCTTTCTGTGGTAATTTACATTGCAGGGGAAAAGGGAGTTGGAAAGAGTGGCAAGCCTCTTCATTTCAAGGGGAGCAAATTCCATCGAATAATCCCCAGCTTCATGATTCAAGGTGGTGATTTCACCCTTGGTGATGGGCGTGGAGGGGAATCTATTTATGGTGAAAAGTTTGCAGATGAAAATTTCAAGATCAAGCACACTGGACCCGGTAGGATTTTCTCCTTATGTTGAAGTGGCTAATTATTCTCCGTTTTCATGCATGCATGTAAACCTGTTTCTTACATGATTTCTAGGGCAATTGTCAATGGCAAATGCTGGTTCTGACACCAATGGTTCACAATTCTTCATCACAACTGTCACAACTACCTGGTAAGTCCAAGTCTCTTGAAAAAACCATATTCACATAACTTTCACCATTCAAAAAAATATTCGCTATTAAGAACCTGGAGTTTTATGTACCAGTGTTGTGTCATCTAATCTCGAATGTTTATTGATGTTTGTTTTGCATCATTTAACCCTAGCTGTTTGTGATTTACAACTTCTGATTAGCTATAACCTTGTAGGCACTTCTGATTTTTGATTATTTGTAGGTTGGACGGTCGACATGTGGTCTTTGGAAAGGTGTTGTCTGGAATGGATGTCGTTTACAAGATGGAAGCTGAAGGAAGACAAAGTGGAACACCTAAAAGCACAGTTACCATTGCAGACAGCGGTGAACTTCCTCTGTAATAGGTTCTGATATGTGTTCTCCACAATAATCTAAGGTCGTTTTAGCTGCCAATTAAAGTGGTGGACAGTGTTTCTAACTTTTTATCAACCCACGGTTTGTCGTGATATTATTAGCACTGAAAGGGGAAATTGGGTGAAGGAATGAACAGTATACAGGCCGAGTGACAGTGGCTCACGTTCAATTTATGTCATCAATATGTAGTTAATGACTACTTTTCCTTATTAGTATCTATTAGCTCATGTTTTCTCATACCTTGCTTCCCCATTAGTAGAAATCAATGCACGTTCATTGTAGCTAAGGTTAAAAAACAGACCAGACATCGAAAGAATATTTGGATTGACATTCACAAGAGTATATTGATATCCCAAATTTCTGTCGTAAAATATTACATACTACTCTTTATGTTCTACGAGCCTAGCTACTCTGCTAATTTGTCACCCATAGTTTAATTACTTCTTTTTCACTGCAGCCATAAGCTTGTTCAATAGGTACTTGTTTTTCTTTTCTCAAATAACGTTCTATTTGAAAGAGCACTAGAAATGCTTCTAGTCATCTTATAACATCTTTATGCAAAATTTCTTTAGTAATTACAGCATTTTAAAATATATTCATCCACAAAGGACTAGAAATGTAATATTTTGGGAAGAAATATCAACGGAAATAATATAGATTAGGGGCATTCGTCTTCCCAGTAGCTGGTGATATCACGTTCATCTTCATTATTTTTCTTGGGGAAAATTTCATATTTGTACCATTTATTAGGCCCACCTTCTTGGCCTGCCAGGCATATTGAAATTACATCAACCATCCGAAAAGAATTTTATACTGAGTTCAAACCTTGTTTTCTTTAAATTGAGCATATCATATGAAAATTGTATCTGTTACAAACACTTCTACTCCAAACCCCAAACAGTCTCCCTCCTTGCGTTGTGCATAAATCACAAATAAAGTATCACAAGGAAAATCCCAAGCACGAATGCCGACAAAAGGCGTTGTGCATAAATCACAAATAAGCACGAACGCCGACAAAAGATGAGGAGAAGATGAACAGAAACATAACATTAGATGATCAGAAATGCCTGAATACATCAACATCACTCAACTTTTTATTTTATTTATGAAACTACAATATTTAATCAAAACTACAATATGCAGTTCAAAGATACAATAATCAAACTAAAACAACGATATTCAAATAAAAAATACACTATTCAATTCAATACCACAACATTAAAATAAAAAGCTAAAGTCCCACACCAGATACCATTCAAGAAACAAGATCCGAGTTGAAACTATAATGAAGGAAGCATAGCTCCACACAAGACATTGTATATAACATACAGTTCATAATTGCGAAGAAGCTGCTGCTACATTATGCAAGTGGTTTTCTCAGTCATCAGCCAGAGGAAATGGACAATGAATTATTGGTCCACTGATCATCTTAAACACTGGATTACACCAAGGAACAACAATTCCACAGCCATCAGCACAAACAATTCAGTGAGATGAAACTGTCTATTTCAAATGCAGGAGCAATTCACAACAGTAATAGAATATACTGTGAGGACAAGATACAACATTTGAAGCACAAGATATGAGACAGTGTTTATGGGGAAAACATAGATATGCCAGTGGATTCAAGTGAAGATCAAAATGCCACTCAAAAGCAAGATGCGAAGGACCTCTATCCTTACATTTAAGGACAACAATAAGTAAAATCACAAGAGGGCCTTGGCTGCATTGTTCTTATGTGAAATATCCTAAAACTACTTTTCCAAACCAAATCCTTACCTCAAAAAGAGTGAGCATCATCACCTAAAATTTCCCAGGTGAAGTAAAGATAGTAAATAATTTGCATGAATGAAACAAGCTTAAACATGCAGTAAATTAAAAAGCTTCAGCTTCACTGCAAATATATATTATAGATATATGAGAGATGTCTTCCTAACTTTATACGACTGATATAAGTACCAAATGGACTTGATAGTGAAAATCATAAATGGATGAAAGGAGCCACCTCCCTACTGAGGCACTACAGTGTAAAACAAGGCACAAGTTATACCATGTAATGAACTCTCAGTGGAGCCAAGTACAATTATACCTATGACAAAAATACTGTACACAAGGCTTAATGAAGATCAAATTCACACCATATCTCAATGATAATGAAGTAGCAAGGTTTCTGCTACGTTTTAAAGCAATATGTGTGTGTTTACTACTTTTATTTGGCATTAGCTTGGAAATATTGAAAATGTACAGCCTACACGCATACAAAAGCCTACACAAGTCCACTGTCTGGATGAATGAATAGTCACACTTAAATCATAAGTTGACAACAAAACTTTAGCAAGAATTAGAACCACTAAAGTGGCCAAAGCAAGAGATTCTTGGAAAAATTTGCATGACATAGATTCCAAAAAAGTTGATTTGTATTTTTAATCATGGATGGATTCTCCAATGCAGCATGCAACACCGAAGAAATCTTATCACACAGGCACAATTGTCCTGTATACCAGTCGTCTGTCAGACATGCCTAATGTAATTAGGAAAACCTCATTGTACATGAATTCCTCAAAATGTTAGGTCCAGATGTTCATCTTCAGAAGAAAATAGAGATAATGCAAAATCAATGGAATTATGAAGCAACTTTGACAATAATCAAACGGATGGCAGATAAAGGTTCATATTCAGAAGCAAATAAAGATCATAACTCAAAAGTAACTGAAAAGTTAAGCAACTTTGACAATAACAACCGATGACAATAACAACTTTGACATAAATCAGCACAGCCATGCAAAACACAGAGAATAAACTGCTAGCACTCGCTCGAAGGTCAAAATCCAAGAAGTAAGAACTTTGATTAGCTATTGCAGTTGAAATAAACATGTCAAGGCCTCTGATCAGCTAAGAGGATCATTTGACTGGAAGATAAAATAGAAAATGACACCAACGATGGGAGATTGAAGAGGATAAAACAGAGGAAATAACATGTTTAAACTGCATAAATACCTCAATCACCTTTCCGTAAATAAGCTAAGAGGAGCATTTGAAGCTTCAGGAGAAGAAATCACGAAAACAGACGAAATACTATGTGTAAATGACATAAATACCTCAAACACAATCACGTTTGCGGGACATCACTCATCAGTGAATGCAGACAAAAGCAGCCTCGCAAATCAGCAATCAATCAAGGGAATCATTCCTTTAACAATCACAAAAAGATAGACAATAATCACATTCGTTAATTACCATCGATATCAGAAGAATTCTTAATCTAAAACAGCACAGTATTTTATTCATCTTATTTCGTCCACAAACAACAAGCATCAAAATACTAATTCAACACAGACAACTCTGATTTATTGAGAATAAAACATATGATGCCTGGCATAAACTAGCTAGAGTATATACAGTAATAAAAACCTAAAGTTTATAATTAGGATAGAAGATGATATTACTAGATTTTGATTCACCAAACGAGTTGACTCAGGATTCGGCGGTGTCCACGTTATCATCGCGATTCTTAGATTCAAACAAAGCAAGTTCCCGTCGCCGATGAACGATGTTGCAGAAATCTACGGAGAGATCAGAGTACAGGCGAGAAACTTTGGAGATATTACTATTTATATCTCGAATAAGAGCGACGTTCTTCACCAGATTATCTCGAAGCTTCGATTGATGATTTTCGTTCACCTGTTGAATCAGAGCTCGGTTCTGATCCAGAACTGACTGTACCTCCCGGAAACACTTGGTAATCGTTTCCCAAGCCTCGATGTCATACTCTTCCTCTTCTTCGCCGTCGACGTCATTTAAGCCGTTGAATTCGCCGCCGTTCAACGGGTGGTGACTGAGATTAGAAAGCTCCTTTAGGGCTTGCAAGGTATCGTCCATGATCGGAACCACCCCGTTCAGGTATAGTCAACCAATAATTCCCCCGCTCTTTTTGTTTGTTTTTTTGGGAGCGAAATGATATGTATCATCTTCGTAGTGTAATTCGAGTACCACGCTCGTGACTCGTGAGTAATTTATATCTTGACAAATGCACCTTTTGGGTCCCACGATAATAAGAATTCCACACACCCGTTTCGCCTTTTTATAAGAATTCCACACACCCGTTTCACCTTTTTATGATTGAGATACTCACTTTTTAGTCCGTAAAAAGAATAACATATTTTTATATTAAATAATAATTTAATTATAAAATATTTATTTTATTTTTAATAAAATGATTTACAGTCACATAAATTTTTATAATTTATTTTAGACAATAATTTTTTTTTTTTTTTAAAATTCCGTGTCGAATCAAACTACCTTTCATCAAATTAGACGAAAGGAGTAAAAAAGAGGTGCGAGGATCTGTGAGGAGGTGGCTGAAGAAGAGTGACCAAAAAAGAGGTGCGAGGATGTGTCAGTGACGAGGTGGCTAAAGAAGAGAGACCAGTCAAGCGTTGTCATATTTCTAACGAAAAAAGCTCAAAAATATCTCTAAACTATCGGAAATAGCTCAAATTTACCCTTAAACTATATTCCGGCTAAAAACTATCCTTCCCGTCAAAGTATTGGGTCACACTTACCCTTCTAGTTAACAAAAGTATGTTAAGTGCCACATGTACGCTACATGGACACCACATAGACGCCACATAAGCACCAAACATTTCCCACTTTCACGTACACTAATAAGATCCCTAATATCTAATTTTTCTCTCAATATGATTTCCCTCATTTCCCCTCATTTTTCCCTTAATTACATTGTTACTTAATGTAATTAATATTAAAAAAACTATAGTGAAAGATGAATGTTTTCCTGCAGAAACTGCTGTGAAAGTACACAAATGAGGCAGCATATGATAAGTTGAAAGCCAGTTGAGTCTCTTTTGGAAAAGCAAGTGTTTCTCCTGGTGCAAAAGAAGCACCAGTTTCCAGAGTTGCCTTCGCAGTTTGGTACTCTTCAAGCTTATCAATTATATTATGAAATCGTTTCTTACCAATGAGGGGAAATGAGTGAAATTGTATTGAGGGAAAATTAGATATTAGGGATTTTATTAGTCTACGTAGAAGTGGGAAATGCTTGGCGCTTATGTAGCTTACCAATTACATTATGAAATCGTTTCTTACCAATGAGGGAAAATGAGTGAAATCGTATTGAGGAAAAAATTAGATATTAGGGATTTTATTAGTTTACGTGGAAGTGGAAAATGCTTGGCACTTATGTGGAGTCCACGTGGCACTTAACATACTTTTGTTAACTAGAAGTGTAAGTGTGACCCAATACTTTGACGGGAAGGGTAGTTTTGAGCCGGAATATAGTTTAAGGGTAAATCTGAGCTATTTCCGATAGTTTAGGGATATTTTTGAGCCTTTTCCATATTTCTAATAATATAATTTAGGTATCATATAGTCATCTTTTCCTGGATTGTGTGTATATATATATGTTTGCTACATTTGTTTTGTATATTTATTATTTATCATCGAAAAGTTGAATTAAAGAGTTGTCCTAGAGAATGAGAATCATTTTTTTTTAACACAGACTAAAAACAAAGACAAACAAATTGAAAAGGAGGGAGTAATATTTGTTTTATCTTTCGCTTGAGCGTTATGGCTTCTTCATATAGATCTTAGGAGTGTACTAATTCAGCAAATTCAAGTTCTTCCTCCATTTTTTGCTGAGCATCACAATTTATCTACTCTAAAAGAAAAACTAAATAATCTGCGCCTCATTTTGTTAAAGCTAATTCTGCAATTACAAGAAAACTTAAAAACTAATGCCCAGTAGAGAGAATATCATGCTTGAATTCTCTTTATTCAGAACTAACAACTCTAACCAAATATTCAAGAGCATGGAACAACCCCACACTCGTTATTCAAGGTTTACTATCAACTGATTTAATCGGTTCTTCACAGACAGGGTTAAGTGGTAATCTCCGATGACCATTGCAGGCAGGCTGTTCCAATGCTCCGGGAGAACTATGCAAGTCCCATTTACATTCTTTGATAGGGTATGCTGGTACCACTTTGGCGGCACTGAGAGCTGCTAGGAATTCTTCATGATCTAATGGCTTCAATCTCTTTGGCTCGTCTTCATGTTTCTCATGGGACCCAAAATGTTGCAAACTTCTTTTTAGCACCTCATCCTTCACTTTCTGGAGAAAGATTAACAACTAAATTAGCAAAAACTTGGCATTCAAAGAACAGGCGACATTCTCATAAGCATGAGAGCAACTCAAATAATGAAATCACAGTCAGTTGTGTTTACATGGTAATTGAACTTGCTTTGAGGAACTGCCTTTGTGAGAGGATCAACAATGTATCTGTGGGGACTCTATCTATCTTTACATCATGACAATAGGTGTGAATTTCTAATTCTCTTCAACATACACATGTCATCACTAATGGATCTAATTTATATAGCCCAAAATCAATCATCATAAGAGGAGAAGAGGAAGCAGGCCAAGAAGAGAAGGTTCAATAAGACAAGCATCCCGGTGTTTGTTACTCATTTCATTCTCTAGAAAGACTGTCATGTCATCTCTGAGAGATGCTCATTTCAATGGACTTTAATAACTTAGTGTTCCTATTTCATCTCTGGCAGACCCCATGTCAACATTAGAACTGCAGCTGTTTGCAAATTTCTGCTTACTAGGTTCCAGACACAAAATCCCTATTACAAACAGAAAAAAGTATCTATGTATGATGGGAATAAGCTAACAGCATACCTGACTATTATACTGCAGAATATAAATTATAGTTCTTTGATAGACTGTTATTAAGATAACATCTTCTATTACTTGTGATTGGATAATGATTTTTCTCTTCAGAAGTTCATTCCCACTTCGACTTCTAATTCTCTGTGGTTTCTATGAACGAACTAATGAACTACAAATGGAGTGCAACAATATGTCTAAGAAATGAGATCTATAGGTAGTCAATGACTAAGCACATTGCACTTCTGCTAACACCCACCAACAATACTGCATTTTCTTTCCCACTCTTATCTAATACTGATCCATGTAAGGACGATATCTACAAATTCCATTAACTTTGTGTATAGAAATATCTTAAACTTCTCTTAAAAAGCAACAGAAGGCAAAGGAAATGGATATTAAGTTATCAACTAATAATTGGAACTCCTCTTTTTTAACAAAAGGCAAAAACTAAATGTAGTTACAATTATATATAACTATTAACAGTATAAGGAAGAAAACTTCATCAAAAACGGTATAAGGAAGAAAAGTATAAGATGGAAAAAACATTAATAAGAGAAATTGCAACATTGAGTGACAGGTAAGAAGAAAAACATCATCTTCCTAATAACTTCCATCCCAAAGAGATCACGAAATCTTATATGTTATTGACTCTTCCTCATTTTATTTATGAACAACAAAGAAGAGAAATGGAAGGTGTGTATCCAAATGGAAGATGTCCAATGGAGTCTGCTTTTAAATGTTACAGA
>JAJOOS010006624.1:0-22260 GCA_029582725.1 Solanum chiquidenum
TGTTATTAGCAATGAACAAGAGTCTTTTTTTACTCGTATTGAAGATGAGTTTTTTTATTCGTATTAATTTATATTAAAAATTAAAAGTGAGTATTTGCATTAAATTTAGATAGCCTAGATGATAAGAAAAAATAAATAAGTAGTGTTATTTAATTTAATTGAATATTTAAGAAAGAAAATCAAAGAATTTTCGTTAATCTATTTTCATGTAAAAATACAGAGAAATCTCAAAAAATAATATTATTGTTTGAAATTGTGTTTGGCCTTTAATATTAGACCATATATATATTTTTTTTCTTCCTTTTCTTTTCTTTTTATAATAGATGATGAGAAAAGGGTAAAAGTGTGTATTCTCATCAGACAATTAATTGAAGAGTTGACCAAAGAAAAAGGAGATTAGACCTTTTTTGGGCCCATTAGAACTGTAACGCATGGAAATAAGTCACGAAAAAGATTATTCTATTCCTTAATTTGGCAGTCTTTTGGGATATACAATTCTGTATTTGGAGCCTTTGACTAAACGAAAGGTTCCAAATAATCCAAATTATGAGAGAGAGTGTACTAAGTTTGCCTTTGAGAGAGAGTAATTTTTAAAAGTTTTGAGTAATATTAAATCATCAGAAAATTTGGTCAAAAATTTAAAAAATTTATAATATTTTTTTTATTTTAAAATAAATTGATTTTTTTCTTCTATTTTTTAATTAAAAGGTATTAAAATTAAAAAAGGTAAAAATGTTTAAAAAGGTAAAATAATATAGTGTGAACTGTGAAATATGTTATTTTACCATTCTGATCAAATTGTGGCCAAATTTTCTAGCCAAAAAGATTTTTCCTTTTTAAAATTTCTAACTTTAAAATCGATGATTAAATAAGAATTAATAAATAAATAAAGATAAATCAACACTACTTCCTGTGTCACGTTTTGCTTAACAACCGTCAATTTAATTAATTTTTTAAATTAAATTAAATTAATTTAATATTTAAATACTCAAAAATTACATTTAAAAATATTATAAATTGTATATTCTTTTTCTTATTTTAATATGGAGTATTATTTTACAATAATGTTCAAAATCTATATAATTTAACTATTAAAAGTAAAATATAATAAGTAAAATTGAACGGAGTGAACAGTAAAAAAAAATGGGGTGCATAGCGAAAGGAATCAACACTACTTCCTGTGTCGCGTTTTGCTTGATGACAGTCTGATTGATTTACGAAATTAAATTAATATTTAAATATTTAAAAATTACATAAAAATACTTTTGAATTGTATCTTCTTCTTTTTTCATTTTAATATCATTATTTTAAAATATTGATCAAAATCTATATAATTTAACTATTAAAAAGTAAAATATAATAAGTAAAAGTTAAAAAAATAAAATTGAGGTGCATAGTAAAAGGAATCAATATTGGCATAGGGTTCTGAAGAGTGCTTGTATTTTTATTTGATGTGTGCTCTAAATGCAGCATTAAGAATTTCTCAACAACCAAAGCTTTTGGGTTACTTTGAGATGTGCATATCTTTATGGTTGTTTTGACTTTCTAAGCTCTCTTTCCTCCATCATTATTCATTTTCTTTTATTTTTTCCTCTTTTTATTTTGTAATTTAATTCTTTCATACTTTTCTAAAATAAAAAATTTAAGTCATTGGGATTGTTCACCCTAGTTATCTAATATTAGCATCTTTTAGAAAATTTGCTTTTAAAACTTCTTCCTTTAATCCTTTTAGGGAGGGATAAAGAAATCGTTCATATAGATTTTTTTAGCCAAACAATATATTAAAATTTTAATATTCAAAAACTATACATAAATTATAAAAGTAGTCAAACACTAAAAAAATATTTTTAAATTAAAAGCAATTAAAATAAATCAATCCAAGAACTTTATATTTACACAAATTTAATAATCAAACTTTGCCTTGAGATTTTCTCTTCTTAGTCTTCGTTCTCTGCTCCTCTTTCTCAATTGCATTTAATTCTGTCTGTGATTTGGAAAATAACAATTTAATTGTCTGTGATTTGGAAAATAACAAACTGTGGGGTCATTTTCTGGTATTTAATTTCAATTTCTTATGTAATCTCAATTTATGTATGTACTCGTTTTCTTACTGAAAAATAAACTATTCTATTTGAAAAATTAAGAGAAAGGTCAATCTAACATTATTTTCAAAATTTTAGAGTAAAATGTCATGAAAAGAAATGGATGAATATTGAATAGTGTTAAAATTATCGGAGTGAGGCGTGTCAAAAGATGTTATCCTTAAAATTGTTTTATCGATAAAAGTGTTCTTCCAAAACTCAGTAAGTCATTCTAGTATAAACTAGGAGTAAAAAGATTATTAAAATTCCAATCAATATAAAATGAAAAAAAAATTGTCTTTTGTAATAGGAGAAAAACTACAAATATATATAGGTGAACAAGTATAGTCATGAGAATGGAATTTTCATAGCCTCAAACAACGGTTTAAGAAGTTGATGTCAATAAAAGCCAAAAGAGTAAAATATAAGCAATGAAAATGGTTTGCAATCGTCATAGTAGAAGGCTTTTTTTTAAGCCAATTCAATTCAAGGATTGCACAAGTTGACTATTAAGGCTATTCAAAAACATATCAATTGTATATTACAATTCTACATAATTGTTAAGGTTAGAAAATAATAATTCGTTTTAAGATATCAAAATTAATCTTATATCAATATGGGTTGTGATGCAGTAATGAGATTGATCCACCTTTAATTAGAGGTCTCAAGTTCGTGTCTTGGGTATGAAGAAAAATATGTTGAGAGCGTCACTTCCGAATAAGTCAATCCAAATTTAATCCAATACGGACTTCGAACACCAGGTGAAAACCCAAAAAAAAAATTATCATCCTTATACAAATTAAAGACTATGTTAATCTTCTCCATTCAAACTTCATGATCTTTTATCAAGTTTTATTTTATCATAATATAGGCAGTTTGATATTTTTTTCACATCCAAAGGCATTTTTCTAGTGGATGACACTTCTTCATACGAAAATGAAAATACAATTTTTTTTAAAATTTAACTAAATACTTTAGAGTATGAATTTAATGTTATAAGTAATAGTTAGGTACTTACATTAAATAATTAGAACCCTACTTGTCACCACATGACTTTTTCCGTATCCTTTAGGAAAACTACAGCTCAAAAACTGCCACGTGTACTCAATGTCGACCGCGTTTTCGTTTTATCTTCTAATTTTCTAACGCCTAACTTTTATCTATAAGTCAAACATTCAAAATATTCAAACACACGTGAAGAAAACTTGTTCGGATAGTAAGCATTCTTCAATTTCAATCTAAAGAATATGCATTCGAGTTATCAAAGGAGCATAAAAATTGAAGTTTCTAGGAGGAGAGGTAAAAATAAATAAATTCAAACACCCTATTAAGTTCATGATTCAAAAGTCACTAAATAATAAAACAATTTTAACCTCTCTCTAATTATAGGTCAGTTTTATATTTAAAATGAAAATCGAAATCATAATTAGGGGGACGTATCCAAAAGGAGAGGTATGGGTTCATGCACACTTATGCCACACTCCTTTTTTCTCTCTCTATATATAGGTGCATTTATATTCAGAGAGTCCTATGATATAATGCATATTGGTTTCACCTCTATAATTGAGGTTGAGGGTTCAATTATTCAGAGTCATGTGGTATAAAGCATGACTAATGAAGTAATGTGTTCAAACTTCAAATACCTTAAACAATGTATATAAGTGGAAAAATTAATGTTGCCAACAAGTTCCAATTATCTAAATCTAGTAGCAACCTATTATAAAAACTTAATTAACATAACTGAGTACATGCAACATACATGACTTAAAGTTTCAAACTATTTTAAGCATGCAATCTTTAATTACAAGGATGTCAATTACTCGAAGGAATTAAAAAGTATAAGTAGAGAGAAGGTCGAGAGGACGATAACAAGTTTTTTTTGGAGAACTCTGAAATTTTCTCATGTCATTCCTTTTTTCTGAGAGAACTCTTTTATAGGCTAAAAGTCAACCAGTCATGAAAAGACTACACACTAGCGCTAGAAAACCTACCTAGTAGCATGTGCCTGGATTTTGACTCGTTGGGCTCATATTGATTGTTGATCTGTGTCCGAGAGATTTTATGAAAAGGCTACAACAATATAAAGTGATTTCATCTCCGAGAGGAAAAGTCCTTCAGGCTACGGACTTGGGTGCGTCGGTCCAAGTCACACCGGGGTTACGACTCCCAAGATTTTTCCGAGCCGAGTCAAGAATGATTAGATCATATCATGACACGTATCCACGTGTCAATGATATGATCTATTCATCCTTTTGTCTAACGAGAACTTTGCCCCATATATTTTTTAGATGTAACTTCAAGTTTTGGAAGAATTGAAAGATTCAAGTTGGAGTGTATTTTAAAATTAATGTAGACCCTCTAAGAAAAATTAATATTTAAAAGAAACCGTGGTGATGATTTCGTATTCTAGTTAGATATAAGATAAGTTGACAGATTTAATTCAAAGAAGGACCGCTGACCTTGAGGAAATAGTATTGAATACAAAATAAATTAATAAGTTCAAAAGATAGACCCTTTGATTTTGCTATTATAATGAAATATTTAGTTGGTGCAGCAGATTGTATTCGAGGTTATCGATCGATTTCTCTTTAAATAATTTTTCGTCAAGCTAATCACACAAAGCTTGTCTAGTGCACTTTATATCTCGTGATATATGAGCGGATTTACTTTGTGCGCCTCCGAAAAATAACACAATGAATGGATTTCCTTGAGGATTAAAAAAAAGAGAAAAATATTTCTTCCGAATAATTATCTCACAAAAAGATAAAGATAACTGAAACGTAACACGTACTGAATAAACTATTTCAAACGCAGCAAAGATGATAACTAAGATTAATTAATATTGCCATTACATTAAGTATGAACTAATAAAAGTTTTGACTTTTGATCACACAATTTATTAACTTTCATTACCCCAAATTAAATCTAGAAGGATCAAATAATCAAATACAATTGCTTACAAATTACCACTAATAAAACAAAACAAGATTCAATAAAATTGTCACTTAATTGTCTATGATGATCGAGTAATTTTATTACTTCAAATTTAAACCCTGTTTACTAAATACACCTTATGGTCAAGATTAGTGGGTGGGGAGGTCGGCCATGATTTAAAAAAGGTCAAATTTAATTATCTCAATAATAATTTAAAAAGTATTTACCGTAGAATATATATATTAATTAATTCATTCATTTTAACACCTAATTGACTAAACGTGCCCTTAATTGATTGTAGTCATCTATAATAATCCATGTTAATGGTAATTTGCTTCATTGTGTAATTGTCTTTTCTTCACCTAACGAGTTGACTCAAATATGTACATAAGAGTAAAACCAAAAGATTTATCAAATGTGAGAAAGACATTTATTATAACTATATATTATACTTACGAGTATACAAGCCAAATCGTAAAGTCAAACTGAACCGACGAATCAAATTAAATCGGAAAAAAAAAACCGATTTGTGGTTTGATTTGGTTGGTTTGGCGTTGGAAAAAAAAACCGACCACTCTTGGTTTGGTTTGGTATTTGAAGAAAAAAAAGTCAAATCGAACCCAAACCAAACCGACATAATATAAATATATAATTTATTTTATTTATAGATAAAAATATTATCTACTTTGTTAATATATTTTTAGTTAGTTTATAGTTTTTAATGTTTATATATATTATTTTAAATTTGGGCTTGTAAAACTTTGTAAATATTTTATTTTGTACTAAGATCAGAAGTTACAATAATATTGTTATTGTTTTTCAAATTTGAAGTTAACAATTTACTTTGTAAATATTTTATTTTGTATGCAGTTTGATTGTAGCCTTTGATCCTTATTAATTTAACATATTGAACCTTGATATTTCAAAAAAAATAAATTGTACTCATGTGAATTTTATCGTTTTTTTGATGACTTCTATTCATTTAACATTTTTTAAGTTTAACGTATCACACAGGTAAGTGAAAATATATTTGATCTCTTTTTCAAACACCGTATAGTTGTAAAAAACCGAAAAATCGAAAGAACCGACTAAAGCCGAAACCGAAAAATCCGACTTTATGTGATTTGATTTGATTTTTAGATTTAATAAACCGACATAATTGGTTTAGATTTTTTTTAATGAAAAACCAAACCAAACCGATCCATGTACACCCCTAATTATACTATAAGAAGATAATATGGTTTAAAATATGTTTAAATGACATTTTGTTTGTTACTTGCAAATTATTGAGATATGCTTAAAATTGTATCTTTCCTTCTTGGCCATTTGTTTAATTTATATGGTAACTTTTAACCTTTATCTTTTCTGTGAAAAAAAAAATATCAAACAAGAAGAGCAAACGCAAATAGATAAGAAAATCACTTAGTATTTTTTAAGATAACATTTTTCTTTGTACCAAACATATCATGAATATATAATGTATACGTATTGATTATACAATAATTATACTGATTATCCATTTTTTTGTCCTCTATTGTTTAAATTCAAAACCATGCTTAGTATTTGTAAACATCCTCAAATTAAACATTTATACCCTATTGACAGTTCTTTAAGTAAATTTGACACCTTTACTCTTCGAACTTGTACTTATCATTAGTGAGCTCAACGAGTAAAGCTTTTTACTAAATATTGTTAAGTTTTATTAGTCTTTAATTAATAAGTATAGTTTCAAATCGACATGCAATTTTTCACATGATATAGAGACAAAGTGTTAATTAAATAAATTTGTTAAAGAGAAAAACCATTAAAATTATTTATGCCAAAAAAATAATTGTTGACTAGGTGAAGCATCCCATGTGAGCCTCTTTGATTAATTACTGAAACCCATTTGATGGGTTGAACTATATATAGAACAACCATTCAACTTTCCAATCTCACCTGTCTTCAATAAAACATCCAAAAATATTGATTTTTTTTTGGGGGGTGGGGGGTTGTTTAAAATCCAAAAACGACCCATCACCCTTTATAATCATAGTTGAATATTCCCATACATATATAGTGTGGTAGGGACGATTGAAATTTGATACTCACTCCGTCTCATATTATTACTCGCACACCCTTAAAGAAATCACAAAATGGATTTTTTTAAAATTAATTCTATCTTGATTTTATAAATTGACAAATAATTTGAGACATATATATATTGTACAGATAGAAACTTAACCCTTATATGCTCGTTTTTGACTAAATTTAACTTAATATATCAACGAAAATTTATGATATCTTTGTTGACAGACTATACACGTAAAGACAAGTATGTTACATCATACATGGTTTGAAATTTAAAGGGACTAAAATTATGGTATTCCAAAAGTGTCCTTTAAAACCAAAACAAGGGATTAATATTTTGAAATATGTCAAATTAACAAAGAACGTCTTGCTAGTGCAACTTTATGAAATAAAACAAAGGACTATAGTTTTAGAGATTAAATGGACAAAAATTACTAACAAAAAAGGAAAAATGAATTCCCAATAATTTATAAAAATGTAGAATAGTCTAGTACATGAGAACTATTTTAGACATCTAAAAAGAAAATTGCTAAACTAAAAAAAGATATTTTAATAATGCACCTTCCATTTCTCATCTTCTACCTTATTATTGGAAAAATAAAGTTGACCCTCTAAACAAAGATTGACTTGAACAAATAGTAGAACTAAAACTGGAAATTAATCTGCCCCTAAGCTTTCTGATACATTCACTGCTACCTTGGAGACCTACCAGAGAGATATTTTCCGCAAGAAACGAACCTCAGTAAGCTCTTCGGCCTCCTACTTCTTGTTTTCAATCGCGAAAGCTGCACGATGAACAATTCTGTTAACTGATAGCTTCAAATAAATCAGTAGGGTTACTAAATTTGATAATAAGTCAGTATTCTATCCTGTAGCAAGTTGGTGTAAAGCCTCAAGCTCTTCCAAATCATGAAACAAATGAAATAAGAAGCTACAAGTGAAACCAATAGCATTAAAACTGGATTTATATCCCATTTACTCCACTAAGACAAATAAGTCCTTCCCTTCAGCATCATGCCTTCAGTGCCAGTAATCAAAACTGTGTGGGGGATAAAGTTCATAAAACCAGTAACCTGAAAATTGCTATTTATAGTTATAGTCTGATGTTCTTTAAAGGCTTTATATTCGAAATCGTGACAATTTTTACAGAAAATTGGCTGGATTGACTGCATTTAATAGTTTAAACATCTCATCACTGCCTAAGCAAGTTGAAACTATGAATCATGTGCGGTTTGTCCAACCTATTTCCTTCTCTTGGTTTCTTTTTGGGAGTGGAGGGCAGAGGATTTTGCTAAAAGTTGCACTACTTGCAACAGGAGCAATAGATTAGGTCAGATAATTCGCTATTTCTAGCTTTGGAACTGGATTCAAGGACGTTGCCTAATGGTCAATGAAATGGGAGGAGAACCCCGAAGTCTCAAGTACAAATCTGAGCGAAGGCAAAAAACACCAGGAAATTTCTTTCCACTTAACTAGGCCATGGTGGGTAGAGTTACTCGATACCTGTGGATAGAGGCACCTGGTGGAATAGTCGAGGTACCCAAGCTAGCCCAGACATCACAGTCTAAAAGAAAAATTGATGGATTATGGGCCTGCCTTTAACATGTGCATACAACACATCCCACTATACTCTTTTGCTAGCCTTTCTTCTTCTGTTTTTTTTTTTGGGTGCGTCAGAGATATTTTCTCATGGTCCATCATAATAGCTAAATGTAAGACAAGGCAGCCGGCAAGGAAGCATCTTCAATTGACATGTTAGGAACTGAAACGTCTTCATACTTGCTTACACTTGCAACACTTGTAGTGCAGTATGTCAAATTCCAATTAATGGCAGAATGCAAGCAACTATGTTGACACACAACTCGAAAAGTCTAAAGGACTCTTGAATGCATTGAAAAAGAAAATAGACATTTGAATCTGTTTACCTGTCGGCGGGTGACTCTTTTAGACTTCCAACAAAGCAAGCTCCTTGACCTAGCTTCTAATCTCCTGCAGAGAAGAAAGATCACATTACTTCTTGAGAATAGTCAAATTAAAAGAGGAACACTTACGTGTTTCCGACAACAACTGAATATCAAATAAAGACAGTTATACCTACTATAAGAACTATGCAATATAAGAGTATTTATTCCAAGATAAAACAAGTGGCTCCATATGTTCTGATGTTATACTCAAAGGTCTATCCTACACTTAGCTTGTAACATTTTCTATGGGGTCTTTTAGCTGATAACTGACGACAGGACAACACTAAGTTGGATGGAGTGCATTTGGCCAACATGTGTATCAGTCCATCCACCACCAAGTGAAGGATGAAGGGGCTGCTTCTGTTCCACATTTCATATAATATAAAATATCCACTCTATATCTCCTCAACCAAGTAATCAGTAAGGCATTCTCTAATCTTTTCTTCTTCTGTACTACTATATAAAATCAAAACACAACTTAAAGACATGTTTTAATGGTATATTATTTGTCTCTTCAAGCAAATGAATGTGAAAATGGTTACACCTCTGAGACACATATACAATCTGATATAAATTGTGGTAATACAAGAAGGATGGGAAAAGAGGTACATACAAATTCTCTTGTTCAAGCTTTTCAGCAATAGAAACAGCCTTGCGTTTTGACCAGCTACTTTGCCGCGTGCATCCTTCTGCCTGCTGAATTACGTGAGCAAGAGATACCTTGCTCTTAACTAAGCTCAAACTCTGGCTTCTATCCCCTAAGTTTCTTCGTTCGGGAATGGAGGTGGATAAATTTTTGGCAATTGACATTGTCCCTCCTGGAAAATCACTTTCTAAATTCCGCCTATCAAATCGTGTATCGTTCTCGATCTGTTCATTGTGTTTCGATTCTCTTGGAGAAGCTTCCTCTTCAACTATCTCACTACCACCTATTCCTCTCGAGTCAAGCTTTGTATATGCTAAACCTTCTCTATCATTTACTTGTGCCCTGCTGATTTCATCAGGACCTGCCATTCTCACCCCATTACCATAAATGCCAGGTTTCGTACCTATATGAGATACACCATGAGGTGCTGCTGACAACACAATTGGTCCAGCCCTGCCATCTTTCCCGGATTCACATCTGATTTCTATTGTCACGGGGGATCCAAGAACAGACTCAAAAGCTTGTAAAATATGACCCCTGAATTTCTCTACCTTGGATTTTGTTAGATGTGAGCTGAACAGTAACTTCACAGTTGGAGCTGCAATGAAATTAATAAATTAGATGAGCACAAATCACATCTACAAATGAAGCCCCACAGATAAATATTTAATAGTTGTTCCAACAAAAAAGCGGGAAACAACAGGGCACATATGCACAGTACATGAAACATATCTTTTAAATAGAGTCCCTCCCTCCCTCTCTCACAAGTCATGGGGCACATATGCAAGCATAAGCAAGTCTAGAATAACAATCATATTCCAGAAGACTCAGTGTATTGCTACAAGTTGGAATGAAATTTTATGCTCATATAATGTTTGAGTTACCAAAACTAAAATAATTGGATGCCAATCAAATAGGAAGCTTACAACAGAATGAATATGGAATTACAAAGGAAACTAATCTGAAAAATGCAAGAGTAATACTCAGAAAGGCTAGCAATGCATTAAATTTGTAACATGGATGTAAAATTAAGCAGGTCACGGGAGATGAACAGATACAGATGGAGATTCAAAAGAATAAGGGAATAAAGAAAGTAGACATTTCTGATGCGCCAAGCAGTAAAAACACTCTTGGAATCAGCAGCCTGCTACTATTAGAGGCGGATCAGGATTTGAACTTTATGGGTTCGAGTTTGGGGTTCTATCACATCTTATTTGATTTACAGGGTTCGCCATTTATTTGTACTTGATTTAGTGATTTTTAACACATAAAAGTTCCAAGACAAAGCTATTGGTGTTCAGATGAACCCATAACTCACACTCTACGTCTGCCCCTGGCTACTACTTGCTGCAACAAGGCTTCGAAATGAACTGTTCAAACCATATAATCCTGTCAAATCGTGCCCTCTTTATATTACTAGGTTCGAATTCAATTTCACCTTCCTCACCAAAAAAAAAAAAAAAGCAGCAAGTTTAACATCCTAGACATTTAGAAATATATGGCCATGATCTCTCTTGACAAGGAAACAAAAGATTACATCCAAGAAACTTGAACAGACAGGCCTTTCGGAGAAAGCCCAACCCCAAATTGATTCCTGAATAAGAGAAAGGAAGCTTTTCTCTTGAATCTATTCCATAACCCTTCCTTAAAAGAGTGAAGGCCTGTAGTAATTTAAAATAATCAAGATCTATTTTAAGCTAATGTTAATTGGTATACTTAAAATTAAAGTAAAGTATTTTGTGTTAAACTGATCTGGCGGACAAAACTCTTCTGGTTTTCACCTGCTGATTAAACATGCAGTTGAAATGCCTAAAAATGAATATAAGTATGCAAAATTCACTACTCATGACCATACGACATAGCAATAAAAATAATTAAGAACAATTCACTAATCATGTCCATAAGACATAGCTAAGGATGTTTGTAAGAGACTAAATGAATTGTACCTGCTCCAAAGCTGACTGAGGTAAGCTTCCCTTCACGATACATAAACTCTTTTAAGCCATTTATTTCAATATTTTCAAGCACTTCTAACCACATTTCTTCAATATCCCGGTGCAACTTACCTGTAACCTGGCCACTGCTTGTTCTATTTTTGTCACTAGAGACGCTATAAGCTTTTTGAGTAAGTACTCCAGCTCCATTATGCCCTTTTCCACCAATGTGAACCCCTTTCATCCTGGCGTCGGAGTAAATATTACTAGAACATCCAGCTTGAAAGTTTTCTACCCTACTTTTTGATGGGAACACTCTGTCTTTGTGTAGCATGTCATCAGCATGCTCGACATTGCTTTTCCTGGGTCTTTCTGTTCCCCCTGCATTATTCAAGCCTAGTGGACTTTGAATAAAACTAGTGTCTGCTGAGGAATTGGGCAACATATACTGCTGATCTGGAGCGAGTTGCAGCAATGCAGCTGTAAGCCAGGTAAGTCTGTCATTTGACATTCTCAGCTGCTTTTCAGCTTCAGATAGTGTTTTCAGAGCTTGACGCAGTTTTTCCATATCTTGTTTTGATACTGCAACCAAAGAATAGAGGAAAGTAAGAGTTGAACTTGGAGAAAAATATGATTAAAATGGCATATATAGTTCAAGTTCCTGTGACAATATTGAAAGAGAATGAGAAGGCAATTAGTTAAATTGGAGGATGTGATATAAGATTCTCTTTGCAAATTGTTTCACAAGCAAAGTTGATTTAACTTTTAGTTGGAAGACTTATTAAAGGAAAATGCAATATGTATTGTCTAGTGATTATGAGCTATTACCCAGTAGTTTATCCAATATCATATGGATCTATCAAGGAGACCCAATGAATAACTCATTTATTACGGAATAACCAAATTATAGATCACTTACTTGCTTGACGTCGAAAGAACTTCCTCCGAGGCCTTTCTTTTGTGAAATCATAGCTCCCAGCAAGTATATCAGTTATGACTGTAGCAAGTTGTGACATTAAAGCTAAGGGTTCGACACCAGATTCCATGATATCCCTCAAATGTTTCACTGTATTGACAGTGTCAGCAGATAATGCCAAGTCAAGTAAGTCCACTAATTTCTCATCGGAAATAAGTCCAACCTATAATGCCATCAAGTCACAAAAGTTATTAAAAAGTAAAAATCACATATCTAATTTTTAAAATTTAGTAATTAGGCAATGTAAGGAAGAAGATGAAACAAAGCTAGCCTCTCTGTTGATTAGGTGTAATTTTCCATAAAAGCAAGAAGAAATAATTATAATACAGGATATTCCAATTCTTCATCAAAGAACAATATATACTAAATGTCATTTCTAAGTATCTCAATATTATTATCCAAAAAGCAATAACAAGTCCATTAGAGACAATTTTTGTTCTATAGAAAGCTTAACGTACATTCAAATATGCACTTATTTTTTATAATCATGGTATTGGGCTAGCTTGCACACACTTCGATTAATTGGTACCTGCTGCCTCCCACCACAGCACAGGTACCAGGTAACTCTGTCCACCACTAGGTAATGTTTTTGCCTCCGCCAGGAATTGAACGTGACACCTCACGGTTCTCAATCCACTTCATTGACCACAAAATATGCACCTCAGCTTCTATCATATAGTTGGACAACCAGTTAAAGTTCATTTCCAAGATGCCTAGTACTTCTTCACCAGCATTGTAAACTGATATGGTAGCCCTATGCTAAAACCTCTAAAAACAAAAAAGCATGATATTCTCTTACCAAAGACTAGTCTTCTTCCTGAAGTGTAAGATAATAGTTGGATTAGTCTAAGACACCTAACCTCCTCACACTGAAATAATCAAATGAGTGTGTGCACAGGAAAACACCATCATCTAGCTAAAGCTTTTTGCTAAACAATTATGAGATCAAACAGATATTAATCATATGCCACTCTCTTACTGAAAGCATATTTTAGGCAAAAAGAAAATGAAAAACTAAAATCCCCTTCTAATGCTGAGAAGGGCAACGTCCACTTGATAAAAGATGCACTATGATAAATCAAAACATGTTCAGTAAAATCTCCACTGAGGAAAGGGAGAACAAAAGAAAACATAATTCACGCACAAAACATTTTAACCTTGATTTGGAAATTTCATATGATTATTTGCAAATCAAATAAAGTTCAAGTGGGATCGGATCATAAGATAGATTTAATAATGCATTAGCAACAAAGTATGAGATCTTGGTCGGCAAAGCAAAAAGAACTTCCTCGAGTTTTGATAAGAGAAAATGCTAGAAAACGCACCAGCTCCTGAACAAGAGGGACAGAGACTCTCTGGCCAAGCAAACTCAATTGCTCAAGAGTCATTTCAGCATCTCTCAATGATCCATCTGATCTTGATGCAATAAGCTTGAGTGCATCCCTTTCGATTTCAAGATCTTCCTTGGTTGCAATCCATTGCAAAGTATAGATGATATCTGCATCCTTCAACTTGGGAAAAAAGAATTTCTGGCACCTAGATATGATTATATGAGGCAAGACATCAAGACTTGGGGATACAAGGATGAAAACAACTCGCCTAGGGGCTCTGTCGATGACCTTTAGAATAGCACTCCAACAATCAGGAGACAGTGTGTCACAATCATCAAATATAAAAACCCTATACTGGGATGGTAGTTTGGAGACAATCATATTATCAAGAAGATCCATCATATTCTCAAAATCAAAATTACTCACAGGACCTATTTCCCTTATATTTCGACTCCTTCCCATATCATGTGCAATGCAAGAATCACAAAAACCACAAGGTTTGGGATGCTCAATGGATTGGCAATTTAATGCCCTTGCAAAAATGCGGGCACATGAGGTCTTTCCTGTTCCATGAGGCCCATAGAAAACATAAAGCAAGCCAACTTTTCTCTTAAGAGCAGCATTTGAAAGAGCTTGCGCAACTAAATTCTGTCCTACCAAATCCCGGAATGTTCTTGGCATATACTTTTGTGTTAGACTCTGGTGCCTACTATTGCCACGCCTACGAAATTTGTGTTTCTCACCTGATCTAGCTTCTGAAGCAAGATCCGAGTCAAGTTCTTGCTTTAGTAAATTGTCAGCATAGATACCCAACTCCCCCGAATAATCATGAACCCAAGCAGGATGGTCTGAACTGCCCTGAGAATTTGAAGGATCAAATAGTAAGGGCAACGCCTCTGCTTCAGATTTACTAGATGAGCTCGAGTATTCAGACATTATTGGCATATCAGCAGCATCCCTCCCTGTTGGACCACCACCACTTCTTTTTGACCTTGGGTCAGACAAACCACAAGATAAACTCTTGCCTGCCATGTCAAGAAATGATTTTCCTCTATGATGAATCCTTGACCAGTTCCAAGGAATTCCGCACCCATTCCTTGGATCTCTTGTTACATTCTGGTTGACATACTCTTCATAGCCATCTTCTGCAGGATATTTTTGGTGTGCTGAAGCTTGACCTAATGAATTTGAGGCCACAGACAATTCATTGTGGGCAAGAGCATCTCTTGAAGGAACAGAAGTGCGAGTTCTTCTTGCCCCTCGAAACTTACGCCGTTTTACTCTGCCATTGCCACGAGTTGTCGCCTCCATTTGCTCTGCAATTTTCTCATTATGAGTATGCCTTCCACGAGCATGAATGTGAGAAGAAGCTACCCCATCACTGTCAATTGGAACATCATTTAATTGCTCAGAGAGGGTCCTTATTCGATCATCATGCCTCTGCCTCTCTGTTTCATTGCTAATTCTACCTCTTTGTTCGGAGTTCTCTGAAACAGGATTGCGGACCAAATCATTTCCATCATCCGAACACTCATCCTTTTCAGCAATGAAGTCAGTTCCCAGATTCCTACGGCTTGATTCTTCTCTCCTGACTCTCCTCCGTTCGCGAACTCCACTCTTGTTACTTCGATCACTTGGAGCCCCTGCCATTCGCTCAGTATTATGCTTGTTAATCTCTGCAGAAGCCACTCTAGACGGCGATCGGGCAGCTAAAGGAGGCGAGTTTCCAGATAAACTTCGACCATCCCTAGGTCGATCTATGCCTACAGACCGCCTACCATTGCTCATAACAGCATCCCTTTCACTTCTTTTAAGAAGGGCATTGACAACGGAAGGAGATTGCCACGAGGGTGGACTTGCAGAAGGATCTCTTAAGGACCTTGACCTCTGAAGGACAACAAGGTCCCTCATAAGGGACCTATCAGCCAATATGGGGCTATGCTTATGCATGTGGTTCTTCAAATGAATACAATTTGTCAAATGTATGTGATTTCGTAAGTGATCACTAATGTTTCCATTTGCATCCTTAAGAATCCGGTCACGAACAGCCCTGGTCATGATCAGTACATAGATTGATCCAAAAACGGCAATATTCTTGAATTATGGTTAGACATCAACAAATGCATAATTCTCTCCAAATCTTCCCAAATATGGAAAAGTCCAACTTAAAATGTCTACCAATTCACCAGTATTAAATTATCTCACTATCAACGCCTCAGAACCAAGTAATAATGACCAAATCAAACCAAATTTACCTTCCAAAACCATCAAATAACCCCAAAAATCATCATAAGCATTCCCACTAAACAAATCTCACGTCCAGTAACGGCTAAAACTCCAAAGCAGAAAAATCTTGCAACAAATCATTAGCCATTAAAAATCCAAAACCTCCACAAACCCATAGCCAGCTGCCACTCTTGCTTACTACCCAACAAAAACAACAAAGCAAAAATGAAAACCCATCTCAATTAGAGCATAAAGACTCTACCTTTCTTCACTTTCAAGCTTTTAATAGCTTATTAGAAGTAAAGGGTCACCGTATATTATGACAAAAACGGTGGAAAGAGAAAGCAAAAGTTGGGAGTAACACTACACTCACCTGAATCAAGAGGGAGACTAAGCAGCAAGTGACCCGTTACTATCATAAAAAGTGTTCTTTTTTTTTTTGCTTAACTTTTCTCAGATCTCTTTTTCAATCTTACCATACTTTCACATGAACTTCACGAGAGCTTCCTTAAAGAAAACGATAGAAGTTGCCGCTCACCTCAAAAACACACACACCCAGAAGAAGAACATGTGCATTAACCCCTTACCCCTGTTTTACTCTGTGTTTTTTATGTGTATTTGTTTTTGCAGAAATTGAGACAACCAGTTATGAGCTGAACAGAGCAGAAATGGGTAGTGTTTATTTTTTTTTACCAGTAGAGAGAGAAAGAGAAAGATTCGTGGGTGGGCTAGAGAGAGAAACAATTAGCAGAGAGAAAACAAGAACTATATATAAATGTGTATACTCTATAGTCTAATCGACAGAGAGAAATAGAGAAAAGGAAAGAGAATCTTGGAAATTTTGCTGATGAATTTGGGACATTTTTGCAAGAGAAAAAGCAGAAAGAGTTTATTTTTTTGTTTTTTAGCATCAAATAATGATGGGGAATTTTGAATTAAATCCTTTTTTTTGGGGTCTTTTGCTATGACTTTGGTTAATAATTAAATAATTATAGATTTGAATCCCCAACTATGATGATTAATACTATTAAATTATTAAAATAAGAATAAGGTGGAGTAGTAAGTTCTAATACTTAAAACTTAAATTCCACTTATAAGAAGAGTGCTTTTTGATTTTTCGTCCTTACAACTGAAAAACTTTTTAAAAAAATTGTGTTAATTGTACTTAATTACTTGAGTGTTAACGAATAAGGTAACATAGAGGATGGTGGAATTGTATCCGTTTTTTTGGATTTGAGTCTTGAAAAAATAAAAAATATTTTGTAGTAAGTGTTGTTTTAAAAAATGAATCTTATAATATGTAAATTTAAACTAATCCGACTTCATTATGAATATTGAACGTTAATGCTCAGATATTGAATACTAATGCTCCAATGCAGGTAACCGAAAAAAGAAAAAAAGGAATTGAGTTTGAATATTTTGGTCAATCTCTCAATTAAAAGCAGCAGTTAGCTAATAATGGTAAAATACCATCAAAAGTAGCTGGTGAGGGAAATCAGTAATGGCACACAACATCTATAAAGATTATCAATTATCAATACCAGAAATCAGAATGAACAAAAACATTTAAGTTTTGGAAAATTTTAAATTGAACGAATCCTTTAGGAGAGTACTACGAGAATTTTATTTTAATTTCTTCGAGTTATTTTTTTTTTTATATTACAAATTGTTTCCCTTATAATTATCTGTCCTAATTAGCGCTTTGTACCTTTGGTGCATGGCATATTATTAGATAATTAATTATAAGGGAAAGAAGGAAAAATCATTTTGGCCAGAAAATTTGGTCAGAATGGTAAATAACATATTTCACATTATGTTATTTTATTTTTAAAAAATATTTTTACCCTTTTAATTTTAATACTTTTAATTAAAAAATGAAAAAAAGATTAGTTTATTTTAAAATAAAAAAGATGTTATAGATTTTTTAAATTTTTGGTCAAATTTTCTGATCATTTAGCAATACTCGGGAAAGAATTTGTAAGGTAGATTTATTAATGCAGCAGTCCATTTTGTAGTACTTGGGATTTGGGAACTACCTAGTACAAAATTATGCAAGTGATGATAGAATTAATTTTCTTAAGCTATGATTAATTATACTTGTTTTACTATTCATTCAATATAATTATAGGAAGAGTAATAAATAAAGGAGAGATTGAAGATTTTGAATTATGTGGGGCCGAAAGAGTTCCGTTTGGTTCGATTTCGAAATACCGTTGTGTACTTGAACGTTTGATAGGACTATTTTGGGTGCACATGCACTAATTTGCTTACCTACATTTATTTATTTTCTTAAAATGGTAAACGAAAAGAGACTTTTCACAAAAAAGTAAGTAAAAGATAATGACTACTTAGGTAACAACAAAAAAGAAAATCATAAATATTCAAAGAGGGGGAATTGTTTTTTTTTTTTTTTAGAATTGCCCAAAAAACAACTTTACCAATTTATGTTGAATTATGAATAGCTTTGGGAATTAATCCAAAGTTCTTATTTCGTCTTTATACATTTCAATGGTCATAATTTCTCGCCAAAAGAAAAGGATAGTAAAGGAAACAATAGCAATACATTTTTTAAAAAATCAAGAAAAATAATAAAACATTTAATGTTTTTTGGAAGGGAAAAATCCTTTTGGTCAGAAAATTCGGTTAGAATTTGACCAGAATGGTAAAATAACATATTTCACAGTTCACACTATGTTATTTTACTTTTTTGAACATTTTTACCCTTTTAACTTTAATACATTTTAATTAAAAAATGAAAAAAAAAAGATTAATTTATTTTAAAATAAAAATGATATTATAAACTTTTTAAATTTCTGACAAATTTTCTGGCCATTTATTAGCATTACCTTTTTCTAAAAAGTAAGCGATTTTCTTATTTATTTTTCGGTGTTTGATTAGTAAATAATTTGGGTAAATACAATAATTGAACACAGATCCTCATATTTAATGTGTTTGGTAGACCTGAACCCCTGTTCCAAGAACCAACCATACACCAACGCCAACTCGAGACACAATCCTAACCTCGACTTAGAACTTGATCCTCAATCCGATCTTGGCCTAACCTCTAATCCTAATTTAAGACTCGATAATCAACCTCGGCCTTGATCCAGAATCAAGATCGGAGAATCAATCCCTGACCGACCTTGACCTCGGGTCGATCGAGCCGCGGGTCGGGTATGTTTCGTAAGAGTTAAGATTCGAGGCCTAGGTCGGTGCAAGGGTGTGGGTCCTAGGTCTAGATCCAGGTTAGGATCAGGTTTCGAATCAAGGTCAAGAGTTGGGTATAGGTCAGGGTGGGGAGTCTAGTCCCGGGTTAAAATCAAGAGTAATTGTGAGGTCCCAAGTTAGATGAGATATAAGATTGAAAGAGAGTTTTGAAAAATATTTTCTTACTTTAGGTTGGAAAATATTTTTCCTTAAATTGGTAGAAATAAATTTATATAGAAAATAATTTTCGTAACATAGAAAAATTGATTTGCCTTTTTTTCCCCTTTCATACCAAACACTGAGGTACTCTACATCGTGGAATGCCCAAATTAGCTTAGCTAGCTAGCTCGCAAAACGGGTAACTTTTCCAAAATATCTTGAAAGTTGAATAACAGTTTCCAAATTTTTTTGGCGAATTTATATCATTAAATAATATATTTTACAATTTTTTATTAATTAACAAAATAAAAGAATTCCAACTCAATCGAATCATACGGGAACACATGAGACTCATCATAAACATATCCATAGAAATATGAAAAATTGGGTGAAGAGCTGAAAATATAAGAGATAGGGCTAACTCATAAAGAGATCTCACTCAAAAACGACTTAACCAAAAATCAACAAAATCTCAAAAGGCCCAATATATGTGGGGTTAAGCTTTTCCCGCCTCTCAAATCTCATAACACCCTTTATAGACAATACTCGAAGGAATACCCGATCTCCAATGCCTACCATCTGCATAACTCGTTGGAACCTCGGGGGTGTCACTCGAATTTTTATGGAAGTGATTCATTCTATTCTAATATAAATTAATTTTAATACTTAAAATTTATCTTTAATATTTGTTGTTACTTTCAATTAATCAAGTCAAATCGCTCGTAAAAAAGACTATCAAGGTAGGAATCAAATTCTTATTAATAAAATATAAGATAAAAAATTGGATAACACATCAATTGACCTATTAAGATTTTATGCAAAAACTATTAAGTTCAAAGTTCAATTTTTTTTACGATTATAACATTATCCAACTAAACTCTGGTATAATTAAAACATGATTTCACTTTGAACAACTTTAATTAAGAAGATAATGGGAATGAAATAATCAAAAGCAAATAAAAAATTGAATCCACTTGAAGAATTGGGACAAATTTAAATTAGAAAGTATATCTGCATAGAAAGCATCTTATCTTAGAGAAAATAAGGATCTCAACTATGAACTGTCAATCTCAATGCCACGTGTTTCTCTTCTTCGACTGATTTACATGATAACACATCTTTTCATTTAAGTATTCGAAACATTTCTAAATTCAGTACGAATTATTAGTTTCATTCTTAAACTATTGATAGTCTTAATACTTATTAACTTAACTGATTAAATTTTAGTACACCCCCAATTTTACTGCGTGAGAGTGGAATGCACCCTAAATTCTTGCCAAGTTTAAAATATTTTCAACACTTTCCTTGATTTTTTATACAAAAACACATGCTCCTACAAAAACTATTTGTTATATTATGTGGCAGATCAAAGATGTATCTAATTTTAATATATTAAGTAAAAGAATATTTTTAAGACTTTCACGAAAAACATCAATTGAAATTGAGTAAATCAGTGAAGGCTAGATGGAGGAAACAGGCCACATTCATGTGCTGGAAACAGGAGACAAAAAAGATAGGAAAATCTTCAAATCTTAAAGAATGAAAAAGAAAATTGAAGTATGTGTAACATACATTCCGTTGTAGTAATTGTAGTACATTATTGGTGTCAAAGGGGGGAGTATCTCCACAATCTTTGCAATTATTGTTTTTGGACCAATGTGTATGTTTTTTATACTTTATTTTTTATTTATTTGGGGAAGAAGGGGATAATTTGAGTAGGAATATGAAATGCTTTAGTTAAGGATCTCTGCAATTTCATACTTGGGAATAATATCTCAAACATTTACTTGTAAATTTTAATATCGTTGACTCCTTTCTACTATGTATAATTGGAAGGGCCTTTAAGAGGCAAAATAATACTCCCACAAATAAGTATAGTTGATGCAAAAATATATTATTCTAAAATACTTATTGCTTTAGGAATTTAAGACAAATAGTCCGTTACATTTTGCTTGATTCTATACTTATAAGGGATGAAATTAGATAGAAACATAGCATTTGAAATAGTGAACACAAAGATTTAAGGAGTTCAATTCATCGAGAAGACATCCTCGAGAAAGGAAGAGAAAACACATTAAAATACTTCTTCTTACTCAATGGAAGAGTAATATATAGTGCTCAATTTTCAAGAAACATTTAACAAATAAATAAAGGTAACTAGTAATGATACTTTTGTAATTTTTTTTAATGAAAGTGAAAAAAAGTTAAAATAACACTTGTTTTGAAACAAAAAGAATAAATCTAAGAAAGTTGTGTTTGAAAATGAGAGGTTAAGTGAAAATTACTATTTTATTTAAAATACTTCTCTTCTCAAACAAGTTAAATAATTGCAATATTTAATGACCTTGGCTTTAATTTGCAAACATCAACTTTAGTATATCTGCAATAAATAAGTGAAGTTATAGCCAAACATAGTTTGATGAAATTAGAATCCTTCGTGGTAATTAGTGCATTTGCAATAAGAAATTTAATTTAATTCAAAATAAAAAAATATATTAATAATTAAGACAAACTTTATGAATAATTTTGTTAAACCTATTATTCAGCCACAAAGTCAATATTGTGAGGCTACTACTATAAATCTTTTAATAAACCTAACTACTTATCCACCATTTTATTTAATTTTCCTAGGCTTTAGGATAAAGAGAAGATAGACTTTTGGTCATCCACTTAGCTACTACTCTATCTATATCTATATGTAGGGGAAATTTATGAACCTAAAAATACAATGA
>JAJOOS010006625.1:0-29432 GCA_029582725.1 Solanum chiquidenum
GCACCAAGACCAAACGAACGACCAGGTGACCGAACTGTCAGTCCCAGCAAGTCATAAATGACTTGGGGTCGCCATAGGAACGCTCTAAACGATACACAGAAGGCAAGACACAGAAATGACCAAGAGGGTCATTACAGTAACTTAATTACGTAAGACATCCGAATCAGTAGCTTAAGCAAGTAGGTTGATTACTATGACAAATTATACTTTACTTACTCTATTTTGCCTCAAACCTCTTTCGAATATTGTCAAACCTATTTCAAACCCTTACTACTCACATAAAACTAGTATATGCAAAATATGGGACGTTACAACACCTTCCCACTTATAATATAATATGATGATAAAAACATCATTGACTCTATCACTATTCTCTTTAAAAAAAAAAAACTTTCTATGTTCACTTTTACTTGTTATATTTTGACTTGACACATTTATTAAAAATATAATTAATGATACAAGTATGTTATCAAACTATCTTCTATTAAATGATGTTTTGAAAAATAAGTATTTAATACTGAGAGTAAAACATGGAAAAAAAATTGTTGTCTTTTCTTGATATGTCAAAAGTGACTAGTAAAAATGAAAAATTTATTTTAGGAATAAGTGATAAGTAAAAGTGAACGGAAGGACTACTAATCACCTCAAAAACCTATGTTATATCGTTAAACTTTTTTTTTAATATAAGCCTTATTTAACTCATCAAATTATTTAGTTAAAATTATAATCTTTTATTTTTAAAAAAATATCTTAGTTTATTAAGAAATTTTCAATTCTTAAGAATCATTTATCATACTTAAATATTATATTTGTTTTTCTATTATGAAGAATAAATTTTTAACACATATTATAATGATTTAATTTAGAATAGTTATGGATATATATTTCAAAAAATATTGCAGTTGTAAAAAATTCAAACGGAACCATGATATACAAATCTCTAAAACTAACTTACCATGTAAGGTCAATTAGTTATTAAAAAAATTGGGTACTTTAAAATTCATATTTAGAATATCTTTCTTTTAAAAAAATAGAAAGTAAATAATGTTAGTATTTTTATTTAATTGATGATAAAGTAGGAGAAATATTATTATATCACAAATTAAAGAAAATAAAATATTGACCTTTATTAATGAACATATTAATCTCTGTGTTACTTTATTGAATTAACCAATTAATTATTACTTATGTTTCGTAATTTGGAATGAGATAAAGGGTATATATTGGTGTTACTTTTTAAAATATATAATAATCACAAAAGAATAATAGAATTAAATTTTTTAAAAAAGTTAAATAATAAATTTATCTCTTTTACCATTTTTTCTCTATGTCAACATTATGGTTTTATTTTTATATTTCCATGAAAAAGTACTTGCTTAAATTCCTCAAATAATTTACTTAGGAATTTCAAAAAAAAAAAAGGTAATAATTACCTATAAAGAATTTTCATTAAACTTTGTTTGATAGAAAAATCTACATGATATTAGATTATTTGTGATTTTTTTTGTATAATGTTCAAATAAATTACTATGCATGTAATTTACTTATATTTTTGTAAGAGACATGGGTTTGATGAGTTAAATAGATTTATTTATTTTTTCAAAAATGATAGTTTAATGACATATATAGATGTCAACTAGAATAAAAGGAGACGTTTGAGGTATTCAGAGGAGACGTATAATGTATTTAATATTTTTTGAGAAAAATAATAATAAATGAGTGATATTATCATCTTTTAAAAAAAATAAAAGTGATTAGTGTAGGCAATTTTCAAAACATAAGTAATTATTTAGGAAAATAATATAAAGTTTATGTATCGGAAAAATTCTTAAACATGCAAATTACTTCTTGATAAACTAATCTATTCTTTTAAAAACAAAGAATAAGATAATAATTTTAGTTAAGTAAATTTATTATTTTAAAATAGGCTTTAATGACATGGACTTTTAAAGTGTTTAGTATTTTTTGAGTAAAATAATAAAAGTTAAGTGATATTTTTATATTAAATAAAATAAATATGATACTTAACGATAATTTTCAAAACTTCAATAACCATTTAGAAAACGAAAAGGGTCTAAAATACCTTCGAATTACTGAAAGTGGTACAAAGCTATCCCTGTCCATCTATTGGCTCCCAAACACCTCTGTCATCCACATTTGGGTCCAATATTGATCATTTTTGTAATGGACAATCATTTAAATAATTTTAATATTTTTTTAAAATATGTGGCGACCATCTATTGATTATATTTTAAATTATGTTGGTATAATATGTTGCAGATAATACACCAACAAATTACTTAATAACAAAACCGCTCATTCCTAATTATATCCGATCCAAATTAACTACGCTCATCCCAAACTAACTTAACCCAACAACTGAGCTGCTTCGTGTGGTAGATATATAATACGACCAATTGTAAAAATAAATAATTAAAAAATTCCTAAGTACATTTAGCGAAATCATTATTCATAACGAGGGGTAAAGAAAAAACAAAAAGTTAGATACTTTATAATAAAATATTATGAATTATTATAGTAATAAGAATTTTATGTCATGATCAACTACGAATACAAAAAGCTCTAAAAATTGGTGAAAGCTAGTAGAGATATTTCTTCATTTTGAAAAGAAGAGTTGGAAAAACACCATGCATCTTCGGTAATAAACTGCATCCAGAGGAAATTTCATAAATAACAAAGAGATTAAATTTAATAAGCTTTTTCAGCTATAATTTGCCTAATTACTTTTTATAGCTATAGTTTTGTTTGCTATATGGATACTTTCGTTCGTATATTTCGCTTGTCAAATATACAAACATGATAAGTATATAGAAATTTTGTATTTATACATTTACGAATTTATCAGAATTTTTACAAATCAAATGTATCAACAAATCAGATACAAACAGGATAATTATATACAAATTCTGAATTTATGTAGTTATGAATTTTTCATAACTTATACAAATCAAATGTATCAACAAATTGTATATAAATAAGGTAAGCATATACAAATTCTAGATTTATACAATGAGGAACTAAATTATTACAAATTATGGATGTGGCCCACATAAATATGATTATATATATTAGTGGCAAAAAGTAATTTCTTCAAACTATAACTATGTTAAATAATTAACTAGTATATATTTTCTTAGTCATATAATTTTCCCAATAATTTTAACTAATTTTTAGTAACCAATAAATATTCACTATATTTAAAACAAATATTAAAATTATTTAATTGATCATCTATATCCTCTATCTATCTATCTATCTATCTATCTATCTATCTATGTATCTATCTATCTATCTATACTACTTTAAAAGCATCTATACTACCAAACTTGAATATTGAATTACTATAATACCCCACTTAAAAATACTCAATTTATTTTATTTATTCATTTAATTAATTGTATTATATTAAAAGTAGATATTTTTTTCATATTAAAGTGTTGTGACTTTTCCGATGAGTTGTGACTTTTCCGAAGGGTTGTGACTTTTATGACGGGTTGTGACATTTCCGATGAGTTGTGACTTTTTTGAAGGATTGTGATTTTTTCAAAGGGTTGTGCCTTTTCTAATGAGTTGTATCTTTTTCAAAGGGTTGTGATTTTTTTAATAAATAGTGACTTTTTTTAAGAGTTGTGACTTTTCTAATAAGGAACAATTAGTAGTTATTCATACTACTATTTATTAGCTATAAATAGATGAGTTTCCTCTCACTTTTAAACTACGATTTTTTTAAGTTTTCTACTCTTCTTCTTCTCAAAAAATCCCAAGTGCTATTTGCAACAAATGATTAAGTTCGAAATTCGAGGTACTACATAAGAAACAATTGGTGAATAAATTGTAGCAAATCATTCATCAATTCACATAAGACGAACACAACTTAATGTTTTTGTACCTTGTGCAACAAAAGTTAAACAGGGTACCTTGTGATCTTGAATTAGACATCGTACATGAGCCCAAATAGCTACAAGAATAGTCATTTTCTATTGAGCCTCTGCAATTCTCTCATCCTTCCGGAAGTGTGAACAAGTTGCTACATGTTTTTGTTGACCATTCATATGTACTCTTCAGGTTTTTTGTTTTACCTTGTTGAGATAGCATATTCATGCTAAATTCTAATCAGTGCTTCACTTCAAGGGAAATAAATATTCACCCAGGTAAGTATTTTTCTAGATAAAGGTAAAACATTTACTCTGAGATGTTAAGTCACTTGCTCACCTTAATGTTCATTTCAACACTGGTGTTGTGAAGAATCTTGCTAGTCCTAATGTAGAAGATAATACTCCAAAGTTAGCAAACTCAATTTATGCACCTAGACGGATCATAAGCTTGAATTGTCGCGTATCATTGCATACAATGTAGAGTAGATCCTCGAAATACAAGAAAGATCGTTAACATGACTTGGTAGTGGGAAATATTATTTCAGTTGGAAATGAAGACTTGTTTGAATATTCATGTTAATTTTATAGTTGATTTGATAAAACTCCCCTCAGATTTACTGAATTATTTTTGTGACAACGTATTACTTCCAATAGTATTCATACAGTTTTACATTTGATTACTCACCAAATAGTTTATGTAAGATCCAATCATCAACAGCTGTAGATTAGTAGATTGTTGATTTGAATGGAAAGAATCAAATTTAGTATTGTAATCTTATTTCATAGTATAACAAAGAAGCATCTTGTGTCATGTGAAGTTTTCCCTGTTGGTTGTGGATGAGGCCCTGAGGGACTTGATTTTCTTCTGAATCATTTTTTTATCAAGTAATGTTTGTTATATGTTGCTGTCTCAATATTTCTATAATTCTGCCAATTTAAATTTATGAAATGTCATTTACTCTATATTTATCAAGTGTAAGAATTGGATTGGACTTATTTTAATTAGTTTTTGGCTTTTAAGGCTCCTTCGAATTTTTGGAGGTGTACAATCCAATAGTACGAGGCCTATGTGATTGTTCTTTTTGGTTATGCATGTGTTATTCTAATCTTCCTCATTTTTTATTGAGTGCTCTTTTTGTTTTGTCAAGTTTTATTGAGTGCACTACGGATGCTTCATTGTTTATACATTTCAGCACAATTTCATTAAGGTTGAAACTTGAATTTTCATGTTATTTCCTCTTAGATTTTGATCCTTTTTTTTCTCGTACCTCATGTGATATAACTTGTTTGATATGTCTTTTAGGGGCATCTTTCTTCTGTCATGTTCTATTTTATTAAAGGTTGAGACTTGTGTCGTTGCACAACAAGGAGTGACAAACAATGATCATTTCTTTGATTTTTTTTCCCGTCATTTTTTTGTCCAATCCTAAATCAGTACATGGGATGGGTTGATTTATTCAAACTAATAATACGATAAAACCATTTGTAATATTAAGCATAAATGTATATTTGGTATCACCTATATTTTTTGCAATTGTTGTTCTTCACATTCAAAAGCACTACAATATTTAAATGTTGGGACCGTGATAGCACGGGAAATACCTATTTAGAATATTATAAAGAGTCAATCGTGGGAGGACCAGGGCTATTTTAGTCATTTTAGTTGGCTAAGAAAAAATCTTCCCCTCACTTGGTAGCACAAACGATCGGTTATTGTCTATAAAAATCCATTATCTCTATTCTTAGTGTCAACATCAAGAACCAGATATGTATGTCGCTTCCAAAAATGGTGTTTTGCTCTTCACTCTCAAAACTACTTGATTCTCTTCATCTTCACAAGGGGTTCATATTTTCAAAAATGGTCTCTTGTTATGTGTGAATGTAGTTATGATATGAACGAACTCCATTTGGAGCTTTGCGGAAGCCGTCAGAAATGTATGTATTTGTTGATGTCTACATCGCTAATTTGATAGTGTGGCATTAATCAGTAAAGGAAAATCTCCTAAATAAAGATTCGAATACGATTTCGTCCTTGAGGTAGGTTGCAGTCAGGGTGGGATCGAATGAGAAGAGCAAGAATTACTTGTTTCTTTGGGTGATATTTCTAACGTCAGGCACTCGTATGTTTCTGTTGTATGTTTGAAGTGTTATGTGGCAGAACCTCAAATGCTTACTGTTAAACAAGTAGGTTATAATAATATAAAGTTTGAAGACGTAAGTGTATTCTGAACTTGTCACGTATCTACCTTCTTTTGATCTAAGTTACCCGGACAGACTCTTTACTTCCATTATAAGTTGTTTTTGTTTCCCGGTGTAAAGTATACTGAACGATGTGCTTGTTATCTTTGATGGTAGAAAGTAGATTGTTATCCTTTGCTTAATGTTCTGGCTTGAGTTTTACAACTCTGTTTAGCATTTGTGTAATGTTCTGAATTACTGTTTATATTTATGTTGAAGGTAAAAGTTATTGCATGTAATAATAAAGTATACAAGGCACGAAATCATCATTAACAGCGTGAATCTTAGCCTAGTCAATTATATATCAATTGATTCACAGATGTGGAAATTTTTAGGAAAGAAAAGATATATAATTGATTAATTGAAACAAAGCCAGATTTTCATCATTGACTAGGATTAACCTTTTGCTGGATGTTCTTGTAATCCAATTCACCGAGCTGGAAAGAAAGAAAGTTGATAATGTGAATCAAACTTCTCTTGAATAACAATAATTGGAATCTCACCTTCGTCTTTGAACTTCAAACTACTTATAGGGAATGCATTTCACCTCGATGTAGTAATATTTATCATGAATTTCTAAATGACACTCTCTCCCACTATAAACCATCTTGCCGCCTTTGGAATACCCTCAAACAATTGAGTTTTTCGGCGTTACTATATATCTCACGACTCCATTTCAACTTCAAGTTGCTATCTTGCAGTTCACAAGTTTTCTTGTGCATATTTCTAATTGTCTTATTGTGCTACTAGCATGTGATTTCTGAGGTCAAATGTGCACAACTTGCTTGGCAAGTGCATATTTCTATTTCATTCTTTCTTTCCATATGCCAAATAGATGAAAATGTTAGTAGGAGATCAATCAATCAATCTATTTGAGTTGATTTTAAAAAAGAGGGTCTTACAAGCCAAGACATATCAAGTGTTTTATTTTCCATATATTAGTCAATATCGTATCATTTGAGTAGTGTCTCCAATTATGCTTCTTGATTTTTACCACTGCATGCAATGTAGAAATATGTCTCATGTAACAAATTTAACCATACTAGTTAACTCATGATAGATAGCAAGTATGTTTTGGTATGTATTCTCTGCTCGCCATTGTATTTGATTCTAGTTGGAACTAAATATTTCTCTCTCTCAGCATAAAGCTTGATTCACTGGGTGCAATCAGGTTTAACTTTTCAAATCTGAGATGATCAAACAAGAAGAATTGAATAGGCATACAAGGGTTTTTCCAAAGAAATGATTTGTGGATCATCCCACAAATCTAGTTTAAGAATATATGAATGTCATATGTTACACACTAACAGTGCAAAACTCTGAAAACAGGAACTAGCAATATTGTCATTTCTTGTTTTTCCTTTATAGAGGAAACAGCAATGAGCTGCAAATTGAATTGTTTACCACCAAAACTCATACCCACAATTTCATACACCTACTCCTTGTAGTTCATTCACTTTCCTCATCAAAGGGGCAAGAGAGATGGGGGAAAAAAATAACTGCAACATGTACCATTAACTTGTACCCACCGCGACATGGCAATTGCAAAGATACTAGCAGTACAAAATCCTTCTGATAGAGATCAAATTGGAGTATGATTCTGGTACAGTAATGTCTACGCACAATTGTACAGCCCAAATTAAATTAAAACACGACAGGACATTAGCACAACAGACCAAGAAAACTTTTTCCTACTGCCAAACAGTTCCATACTACTTTACAGATCTTCTATCTTAGCCAAATGTTGAAATAAGGAAACTCTTGTAGATGCTCATGAATTTGGCCACAAATGCTGCAAAAACAAATCAAAGATGAGGTACCAAATAAGCTCGACAGACATCAAACCATAACCGAAGGTTAACAAAATCACATCTTTAAATAACAGTCCTAGTACAAATATCTAGAAGAACTATTTAACTTTAGCAACAAAAACTGTGATTACTGAGCAAGCTTGGTCTGTAGCTTAAATCATTATGACACCATTAAGTGTGAACATCTATCATGCTTCTCCAATTAAGTGTATATCTGCCTCTGCCAAACAGCAGACTATACAGTCATACACCTCCTGCAAATACATGCTAAAGAATGGAATTAAGCAATCCCTTGCTGCCAAAGATTATCTCCCTGATTGTTACAAATGGACTGTCATCGTCACTCACTTTCAATTTGTAGATGGCTCTTAATTGGATCATTTATGGGTGTAAAGCAAAATCAACTTTTAACATATATTGAGCCCCTTCCCCCTTCAGTGACCAACTTTGAGTTAAATCCCAAACTAAAAAAATTGCTCCATGACCCATTTATTATGCACAACTTTGGGATAAATTCCTCAGTTTTTTCTGCTCCAAGTTACAAATGAGAGACTAAAAGTACTTGGACTAATAAGAAAACAACAAACTAATGTCTTGTTTCCTACAAACAGGCACCCCTAGTAATTGAAGAAACATTCCTTAGCTTCAATCAAGGTGTCCATCAGACTTTGTTGATGTGCTCACGGTGATGGGATTTAAGTATATATAGTCACGCAGTTCAACACAATATAAACTCAAATATATATACACAAAACTGTAAAGTTGATCCCACAAGCAGAAAGCTCATAAAATTTCTTTCCCTGCCATTTTCCCAGCTTCTGGTATTGTCTGTTGGTGATAAATCCCATATCCATATCTTGTTTTATTGACAAGATTACCGAGCAAGGCATAACAATATCTTGGGGATATAAAATGTGAGAAGTAATAAAGCACACATCTATATTGCTCGGACTCTTCAAAAATGTTGACGGGTGAATGTCAGATCTTCAAAAGTAGTGCATATTTGGAGGATCCACACAGGTCAGTATTTTGGGAGAGTCCGAGCAACATAACATGCAGAAAGGAGGGCATTGGCTGGAACATCCAAATACTGAAATGGTGCAACTAAAATTAACAGGGGTAAGCAAATCAAGTACTCAACTTTGTCTTTTTCACAGCAAAGGAACATATTGAGTACATAGAAAATCCATGTGCAATATAATTGAAAATAGAGCTTAGGTAATTTAATTTACATCCTGAGCAACGGTTGGTTGTCCTTGACAGTAGCTTATCAGGAAGTTAGCATATCATAAAAGAAACCTGGAAGTAATTTGAATCCCATAGAAGTGCGTATGGCTCTAAACTCAACTCACGTTTGTCTAAACTCAACTCACGTTTGTCTAAACTCTGGGAGTCCATTCATGCATCCATTTCCTTAAGTCAGTGTAATTCTATTTCAGGGGTCTGGAGTATATCAACAGTTTTCTTAAAATTGATATTTGGCGCCAAACATTCAACTGTGACATGCACCTAAATCACCTAACATGCAACCCCAAATAGGGCATCGATCTTATTTAGTACTTCCCAGAATGTTCCTTGAGACTCTTGCTTTTTTTCTTTTTAAGCAACTCCTATATATCAACCGCCAAAAGGTTAACGGTTCACATGCTAGACATTCCTCTGCCTCTGCTAACAGTATTACTTCTTCCTTATTAAATATAGTTTTACTTCATTTTTTTAATTTCTAATTTTCAAAAGGTATTACTGTCAATGATAACGGCTGTAACTTTACAGAGGTCACTTTCTAGCTTTTCCAGCATTTCTTTTTCATAGGTTAGTAAAAAGTTTCATTCATCAAAATGGCACCAAGGTGGTGTTGGGAGATTACAGCAGGGAGGGATATTACAAAAACCTCAGTTCCTCTCTACTTTAGCATGTGAGGTAACTGAGGAACTCCAGTAGACTATCTACATCATACACCTTCCGAGATTGAGCACTGTTTAACTTGGAATATAGTTTGATTCAAGTAAAGTTGAAAAGTAGAGAGAAATGCTTGCATATTAGGGTGTCTCATTAGAAGAAAATGAGAAAATCAAAAGTTGCTAACAATGTCCCTTTCCCTTATTTGGCAAGCAAAACAGAAAGGGAAAGGAAAAAAACGAAAAACTGAAAACACATTTTCTAGAGGTGGCAAGTTTCTCTCCTAGTAGGATGACAAAAGACATGAAATCTATTCGGTGAACTCATCCATAATAAATAATACTACTTAGCAATTCATCAATATATAGATAAGAAGGGCATGCTGGTGCAAAAAAATCCCGCATTCACGCAAGGTTCCAGGAAAGGGCCGGACCCCAAGGGGTGTGATGTAGACAATCTACCCAAATACAAGCAAGGTAGAATACAAGCATTAGTAGCTGCAACAACGGATCATCCATATACAGACAATATCTTTGTTAGAACAGTGGAGCGGGGGCTAGCTAGCCCACACCTCAACTTGTTCCACGGGGTATCTGCTACCTTCCACCAACACAGGTACCGAGTAACTCCATCCACCAAGACTTGGACAGATGGGAAGAAATCACCTAGTGTTTTTGCTTCACCGGATTTGGACTTAAGACCCTATGATTCTCAACCCACTATATTGACTATTAGAGGCCACACCATTGAGTGCTCATCAAGATACAATTTTTGTATCATACCATACAGATACAATATCTCCACCATCACATTCCTCGACCTACAATTTTTTTATATTCCTTATGCACTAAAATCAAATGATTTTTTTATGACAAACTGAAAATTATCCTTCTATTTTTTGGATGACCATGGTGTTTGGGACAGCTTGCGCACACCTCAACTAATGTCATGTGGTAACTAATACCTAAGTTGCTCGGACTCGGGTGCGGGTATCCGAGACGGATGCAAATCCGAGAGTCGAATTCGGCAAAATTTAAATTTTAAGATTCAAGAAGTGCGAATCCGAGTATGGATACGGATGCGGGGATTCGGCTAAAATTATTCAATATTATAAAATATAGTTATAATAATAATAATAATAACAATATTAAATACCTTGTAAAACGCTATACTTAAAAGCATATCAATTATAGATATACAAATTTAAAAGTATAAATTAATTACTTGTTACTAATTAATTTTAAAAAAATTATAATTCCTTTTATATATTATAAAAAATAATAATCATTTATATATATATATATATATAGCCTAACTTAAATTAGATAGTAGTACAATTCATTAAAGTTCTGTGTGCTGTCCTTTCTTCTCCCTGTGTGTTGTCCTTTCTTCTCCCAAGAACTCCCTTTCTTCTCCCAAGAAACCCTAGCCTGCTTTTTTCCTTTCCAAGAAAAAAAGCTTTCTCTCTTCTTTTTCAAGAAAAAAACTTTGAATTATTTGTTCTTTCCCATGGAGCCCTTCGCCTCCTCTCTGTTCTTGTACAAGAAAAAAGATCTGCCTGCTCTCTCTCTATTCTTGTAAGCTTTGCCTCTTCATTATTTTTTTCCATGGAGCAGCCAAACCTTGTGACAACTTCGTCGTTGTCAACTTTCGCCGGCCATGAAATTGGTCTCTTCTTCCCCATTTTTTTTCTTGGCTTTGGTCAAAGTATCCAGATCGGATTGACCGAATCCGACACGCACCCCGCACCAGTGTCGCGTCGAGACGGGTTCTGCCGCAAAAGTGAAGAGTCCGCGCAACATAGACTGATACCTCAAACTTATCATTCATACTACTAACTTCAACCTTAAACAAGAACTACGATATTTATGTATGGAGAGAGTACGGTAGAGCATACACCGAGTTCTTATAATAATTTCTCACCCTACCCATACACATGGCTGGTTCTGGAACTGTAATCCTCACCTTCCCCTTACAAACTCATTTGGAGGCACCACAATGATGGAATTTTCACTGTTAACAGAGTATACAAAAGGGGACTGAGTGTAGCTGCAGGCAGCTCAACTGGACCTTGGAATACTATATGAAAGAGTGTGGCTCCTAATAAAGTGAAATGTTTCACTTGGCTAGTAGCTAGGAAAGCATGCTTGACACGTGAGGCATTGCAAAAAAGGGGGTCCATCATAGCATCTAGATGCCTCCTCTGCAAGGAGGCACTAGAAACCAACAAACACCTTTTCATGCATTGCAACGTAACGACACAAGTTTGGGCTATGTTCACTTCCATTGCTGGAATCAACTGGATCATGCCTGAACATACTGTTGTTGGATCAAAAGAGGAGGAAGCAAAAGCCAAAAAAGATGGTGGAGGCCAGTCCCAGCCTGCATCTGGTGGACCATTTGGAAGGAAAGGAACCAGAGGATCTTTGAAGGAAAAGAATCCTCTATTTTGAAGATTAAGTGGAAAGTTATTACTTCACTAGGTAGGTTTTTGGTGTAAAGAATAGAGTATAGAAGAGGAAATCCAACTAGTGGATTTTATAGGCTATTTGTAAGTATCTCTTTTCTTTTTTGTAAACTTTTTGGAGGTGGCCAACATAGCCTTAATGCTGAATGAATACAATTTACCAATTTCCAAAAAAAAAAATTACAATCATGATACAAGTACAATACATGCAAATATTTACAGGTTGAATGAGAATCATCCCTATCTCCAAGCAAAGATAAATCTTATTTTCCTTTCAGTTTCTTACTTCAACAGAGGTACATTTCGGTTTTCTTAAACCAGATAATGCATATTCTAGAAGTTGCCTTGGCATCCCAAGGGGAGGTACATCAACATACCTAGTGTGATCTCACTGGGGTTTGAGAATGGTAATGTGTACGCAGTCTTGCCCCGATGTTGTGAAGGTAAAGAGGTTGCTTTCGATAGACCCTTAGGCTCAAGTAAAGCATAATAATAACAAGTATAGAAAGGAAATACAGCAGTGAAGAAGCCATGGTAAAAATAAAGTAGAAGAGAGCAGTAGCAACAACAAAAAATACGGTAAACGAAGTAGAGGAAACAACATGTGGTAATAAAACAAAGAATAAGATAGTAGAAAAGTAATAATTGGAACAATACTGATAAGAAAAACTAGTCAACGTTCGACTACCTATCAACCTTTAACCCTAATCCTCGACCTCCATACCCTCTTATCTAAGATCATGTATGCAGTAAGTTACACGTGTGTCATATCCTATCTAATCACCTCTCCGCACTACTTCTTAGGCCTACCTCTACCTATTCTCATACCTACCATAGCCAACGTCTCCCATCTCCTCATTGGGGCATCTGTGCATCTCCACTTCACATGCTCTCACCTCGCCCGGAATTTCTTGGTTCCTAATCATATCTCTCTTAGTATGTTCACACATCCATCTCAACATCCTCATTTTTGCTACTTGCATCTTCTAGACGCGCGAATTCTTGACCAGTCAACACTATGCCCCATACAACATAATTGGTCTGACAATCACTTTATAAATGTTACCTTTACCCCTTGGTGGCACATTCTTATCACATAAGACATTGTATATATCGTCAGTCGCTCATTTCCTTGGATTATCAACCTGAACAATAAATAATCCAACTGCTTCTTTACGCGTGATGTTCTCCCAGGCTTCTGCTCCGATCAGCTCATTATCCAAATATAAATATAAAATCCCTTTAATACTAGCATCCTACTTACCCCTTCAGACTGAACTAGTCATGTGCAAATCCTATCTACAAATCAAATATGTGGCAGAAGATTTTTCAAAAGAAACATTCCAAAGCTCTTAAACGAATAGAACAACACCAGTATTCAAAAATTAAGTTCACTTAAAAATTTAAAAAAGCATACAAGAAATCACAGAAGCATGAACAATAGATCCACCATTGTAGTTTATAAGTTACTTACAACAACTTATATTTCAAACAATGTATGAGAGCATAAACAACTGAGAGATCAAGTAAAGGTAACATAAAAAATCAGTATCTGAGAAAATAGAGCTCAATCACTACAAAGCAGCCAGTCAAAGCTGTTTTCTGATAATGCTCAAAGTTAATTTCTAATTAAAAGGTTATGCAATACCTTCAAGATGAAATATAGCCTTCTGTCCAAGGCGCATCCTATGCTCCTGAAAGACACAGATTTTCTCAAGGAAAGTTTTAAGCTATTTCTTTATAAACAGAACATTAATCCATGCACGAGAAAATTGCAGAAATATCAATACAGTAGAAGTGCACATAACCTAATGACTGATTCAACAAAGAATATATAGCATCCCTTTACATCCCCCAACCCCCCACCCACACACACTCCACTAGGAGACACTGTTGACACGGTAGTTATTACTCCCCCTGCCTCAATTTATGCGATAGTTTTTCCTTTTTCGTGAGTACCAAAAAGAATGACATCTTTATATACGTGGTAACAATTTAATTATTTTTATTGAGATAAAGGTAACAGTTTAATTTTAAAACTTCCCATCTAACCCTTAATGAGATGATTTGTAATCGCATAAATTTATATGGCTTGTTTTATAGACCACAAATTTCGAAAGTCATTCTTTTTCTCTTAACTCCATGCACAATAAAACACCTTCACATAAATTCGGACCGATGGACTATTTTCTAAACAAGCAATTATTAACCCTGACCCAAGTTATAAATTGCTCATATTACTGAGCTTACCTTGATATTAAGATATTTTCTTCTATATATCATAATAGTGTTGTTGGTCATTTTCAAGTAAAATCCAACTCAAATCAAACCACAAACCCCGTTACCTTCACGCATGTATAACCAATATAGGGGTTCTGAGTTCATACATTGACTTGAATCCTAACTTATACTTGGTTATAGTACTACAGAATGATTGATCATCCAACCCAAACCATAAGGCAATGGTTGGAGTAGTCCGACCTTTAGAAATTCCTTTGATTCCTTAACCCTCATCGACCTAATATGAAACATTATGTAACTCAATTAACTTACATAATGAGCAGCCCAGTTGGACACCTCATGCTTCAACTCTGAATCCAATTTCTTTAATAGTTCGAAAAGTAGCCTCTGCAGTTGAAAGCATAATCATTCAAATATAAATTTTTGTAACACCTTACAGAGTGGAAGGTGAAGCACCTGGAAAAAAGATCTTACCTTCAAAATAATTTCAGGGGGAATACAATTAGTTAGTAGCTCATATAACTTTCCTCTTACCTCAAATAACCTGTAATAAAGAACATTGCAGTTCAGATAAGGAGGCAAATGTATATTGTGTAGTTGTGCTGTCATAAGCACAATTAAGACACGTGTCTTGTTCAGATTGCCAATGGGAAGTTACCCACCTCCCTCCTTCCTAACTTTATATGAAAGATGATGGTTTCTTTGCATGATTAATAGTTGAATATCTTAAATGATGTGGAAAACAACGTAAGCTCAAAAACACATACAGTTTTCCACTTTTCAACTTATAGTGAGGGTAGAATATTGTTCTTTTTTTATGAAGTAAGTTGTTGTGTTGAAAAGCATCAAGAAGATACATAAAGCTTTACAAAGAAAGGTTAAAAACTCCAGACACTGCAAAAAACTAATATCGTTCTAGTGATTATTTATTTTTCTTGATAAAGGTAACGTTTTGTATATCAATCATCAGCTCAGAGCTGGTAACCAAAAATTTACAGCACAGGAGTGTGCCTATCAAACAAAAAACATAAAGAAAAAGCAAAACTATCACTAGATCCTCCATCATCTTATAAGGATCCTGGGATATCTACAATAGCCACAGGATCATCTATATACTCTGAACTACACCAATATATCGTTCTAGTGATTCTTATGCTTGAATATTTGGATTTTGCCTTTCAATTGAACGTTTCTTCTGGCTCTGCTTGTTAAAGAGCATGCAGTTCCGTCTTTTGACATTTTATGGAAAATAGGTGAGGAAATTTGTGATGCAACACTATGCATTATTGGTTGCATCTGGAATGAACAAAAAAGGAAATGATTTAAGGGAGTATCAATCATTGTTCATAAAGTATAACTGTGTTTGTTTGGTGTATCCAAGGTAATGAAAAGGGCTTAAAGAATTTTAAGGATCTTTAAAGATCTTGGAGATGGAGACTTCTGTAAATCGATTGGAGCAAATATTCATTCTTTTTGCTTCTTCTTTTTTTTAATTTTCTTTTGTTTCAGTGAGCTAGTTTTTAAAAAAATCCTGGACAACTTTTTAGAAGTTTGGAGACAAATTGCTTATCGATATGCGACTCGCTCACTGAATTGTCTGTGGTTTACATTACTGATTTATTAATCAAATAAGACATTCAGATCCTCAATTTGGAAACTACTTCAGAAACTGAGACAACAAATAACTACTCACTTTAACAGAAGAAAGCAATCAACAAATTCCATGACAAGGATAAATTTCAATATGCCCCCTTTTGACTTCTTACAGCTTCTTTTCTACTTATACGCAAAGGAGTGTCGCTAGGGCTTAAGCCCAAAGCACAATTACAGCATGTTGTAGTGAAGAAAGGCACAAATGTAGGAAGAAAACATAAATTAGCATGTGTAATGTAAGAAAACTAACTATAAGTATGTATGGATAATGGTAAAAAGAACTACAATAAGTTAAATAAATGAAGTAAAGTCCCTATCAATCAAGTTTGAAAACCTTTTTAAATTAGATGCAAATTAAGATTCTAAATCATAGAAGCAACTAGTTTTCTAAAACTAATTTCTAATTCCCTATTTCTAGTCACTAACTACCCCATTTCTAGTCATTTATTACATTACTTGAAATTTAATTTTGCTTTGCTAGCTTTTTTTATGACAAGGGAAACCCGCAGCCGCTACCCTTTGGGTGCGCACAGGATAAACCCCCACTCCTATACAATAGCTCACAAACCACACAGAAAAGGTAACCCGCACTAGGCAAGCCCGGTGAGACGAGCTCAACCCAGAAGGCAAACCCCTTGCTTTCGATGGCATGGGGTATCGAACTTGAGACCTCCAACATGGGAGTCCCAAGCCCAAACCACTGGGCTACCGCCCACCGAAGGTTATCATGTGAAGTCTTATAGGTTTCTCTCTGTCTTTATAACATACTCCTCTCTCAGCACTCAAAAGCCTAGTGTCCTCTTAACTTTACAGTTCCCTTCTCTCAAAGTTGAATCTCCAGTTGTCTTGAATTCCGTGTCGACCTCTAGTGGCAGAACTAGACATTCAAAGAACAGTTTATAGAATCACGAGCTGAATATTAAATACCCAATTCATATTGACTGTCAACGGTACCTTTTAGGGCTCTGCTCTTTCATTATGTCTGATGCAATTTCTGAAACATATTGCTCCCAGTCCATTGGAGGTATAGTTTGGTTGTTTGTAAAGGGATACCTTGCACAAATAAACAAGGGGTCAGCACGTGCATAAGAAAACTTTGGTGCAAATAATATACCATAAACTCAGAATTAACAGCTTAAGCTAGCAAGAAACTAAAATAAATCAGTATCCAGCAGTTAAAGGGCTCAACTGTTGAACACGGCAAGACTCAAATGTCAAAACTGCCCTCCTCAGATTCCTATTTGACTTTTCCACAATGCGGGCTGCAAAACCTTGTGGAAATTGAAGTCCTTCCTTTTTGGCAATAAATTCCAAAACACTAACAATCTGTCAAACAAAAAAGATTAACAAGAAACAGTTAGGAATGCGGTGAATAATCAAAGGACCACATGTCAACAATTCTTAGCTACATGACTGACTAGGCCGTATATATACTTTGATTCAGAAAAATTCTTATGGCTTACAAGAATCAAAAACTTCCTGATGGTCCCACACCAAAGTCAATGAAGCATTAGGTCAAGTGAAGTCACAGGTCCTAAAGCAACCAGGCTTTAGTCTAGTAAGAGTGCAGCGCGTGATGTGTAGATTAGGTGCAAGGGTTTGAACCCAGCTGCGGAAAAAGTCCTGGTATTTAAGTGGAGAAGGGTAAGGTGGATCAATTATTCAATGAGCTTCGAACAAGGCCCACTGCCCTTCAGGGATTTCTCAATTATGGGGGGGAAATGTCACAGGAAAAAAAAAAACATGCTTTATGGTCCTTCAGTTGACGTATTTTCTAAAGTTAAAAATTTAATCTTATAAACGTTTCCTGGACAACTAGAACATGTAAGTGGAATAACTCAAATTAGCATATCCGTAATTAATCAAAAATAAACTAAAATAAGATCAATACATACTTGAGCAAATGTTCTTATATTTTTTTTACTTTTTTTGAAAATTAATTATATTATAACAAATGTTTTTACATTTAAACCAAGTATAACCAAAAAATTTAATTGTAAAGAAAATTTAAACAAACTCATGTGACAATTCTACAAATAACTACTGCTCTCGTACTGTGAAATGTGTTCAAATGTTAGTGCTGAACTGTGTGATGATCTCATCTAAAAGCTTAAGTTGTTAGAGAAGTCACTATTATTTATTTAGTGTTACATCTATAACACGCCCTCTCATGTGCAGACTGCAGACTTGATTCTTTTTTCATGAGCCAAGCACGTGGATATTACTTTTAATAATGGGTGATGGTGAGACTGACCCAGGACCTATGTGTGCTCTAATAAATGTTGAAGTTTGTGTCATCTAATCTAAAAGCTTAAGCAATTAAAAAAAGCACACTTTTATTATTTAAGTATATCTCCAACATTTAGTTGTTCTAGTTACTCTATTCACTAGATGAGTCTCCATCTTGTTTCTAAGGCACAAATTGGTATGTAAGACCAAAGACTGCTCAAACTACATTCAAGGATGTATAGCACCCTTTGCTCAAAAAGTGCCTTTTCCTGTGGTAAACGAATAGCCAAAGCAGTTGAAATGACATTTCCAATCCACCATGTCTAAGCAAGCACAACAGTTAACTTTACATAGCACCTTTTTTGGTGAGAATGAATGTCATTACAGGGAAATTCTCACATGAAATAAACCCTGGAGGAAAGACCAGATAAACACACTAGTCTAATGCAAGCCTGAACCCAGAAGATGCAGGCAATTGTTAAACAGCACATACACTTCTACTCTTGATCTTGTAGTATGAACACCAGAAAAAGAAAAGAAAAGAAGACAATGTTGTAATATTACCAGTGGGACAAACCAGAAAGATGGTGAAAGAAAATATATCAACAGTAGGACAACTGAATTTCACTGACCTCTTCCTCCATTGGTGCATTTATTCGCACATTAAGGCATCGTGAGCGAACTGCTTCAGTGACCTTTGAAGAACTGTTGGAGCAAAGAATCAGGCGACATGATGCACTGTACTTCTCCATTGTTCTTCGAAGAGAATGTTGTGCTTCTCTTGAGAGCTTGTCAACTTCATTTAGCACTAAAACTAATATTTACCAACATGATATCAGCTAGGTAGCTTTTACAGCTACTAATGAACAAATTACAAATAATAGAAGATATTTACACAATGCTGGTGGCAAATAATTGAAATTCTGAAATAATATCTCAAAGTTGATATGGCATTTCAATATCTATTTTAAATTTCTCATCTTAACATAGAGAAATCGCTATAGAATATCAATCTTCTTTTCCTATTAACCTTTGGCATGATATATCACATGAAATGCTTCTTTTTTATAAATTATCTATAACAGATCATATTATTTTCCTTATCAAAAGACAGATGACGGATTTTGTTTTTCATTTATTCATACAAAACATACCTAGTGTAACCCCACAAGTGGAGCCTAGGAAGGGTGGTAGAATGTATGCAGATACCCCTACCTTGGGATGTAGTCAGGTTGTTTCCGATAGACCCTCGGCTCAAGGAAAAGAAACTCAAAGCAGTTCGAAAAACAAATGACAGAAGTGAAGAAGAAGCCATGCCAAAATACCATAGAAAGCACGACAAAGCAGTCTGAAAAAAGGAGTAACTACAACAAATAGTACTATGATCAAAGTCTCTAGAGAAGAAGGAGGTTGTGTCCTTCCACTAAGCTTTATCGCGGGTATTGTTAGACCTGAGGGAAGGTTCCAACAGAACAAATCAACGAGAGAACCATGTTTCTCTCTTTCTACAGAATATGTCTTAAGAAGGAAAAAAATTCAAGAACTTGCCTGGTTGGTTCCATTATGAAATGGGTGCACTTACGAGGCAATCAGAAATTGCGTTGTTAACGAATGGGAAGTAGCAGATGGGTTGAAAATTATGCAGCTGAGCGACACCCAAACCTTATTCGCTCTGCTAATGAGGAGCAGGCAGTGAAGACACTTCCAGGAGGAAGGAGATGGTTAACTAGCAACTTCTGTTGGAAAGGTGGATAGAGCAAGATGGGTGTGTTGACACAAGATTCTTCGGCAACACTATGATAGTAAATCTGGTGGGGCCTCCGCTCCATCTTTGGAGTGTTGATCTATTCAAAAAGGTAGGGAAGATACTTGGTGGAATGGGTATGAAGTTGTTGGTACACCATCTTTCCGACTTGCTAGCAAGTTGAAAATGTTAAAAAGAAATATGAGGAAGTGGAGCAAGGAGATGTTTGGGATTGTGGCAGTTAAAATGAGGGAATTAGAAAATGAGGTGGACAATAAAGAATGTGGAAGGGATGAACGCATTAGAAGATGGGGAGAGAATTAGGAAGGAGAAGGCGAAAAGGTAGCTTGCTGCTTTAGCGGTTGCTTAAGAGACTAGTTGGAGTCAAATATCAAGGATATTGTGGCTGAAAGAGGGGAATTCTAATACAAGCTTATTTCATAGGGTTGTCATAGAAAATAGGATGAGGAACTTAATTGAAAATCTAGATGTGAATGGAGAGGTGTATGAGAAGGACGAAGAGGAAGTGAAGGGAGCCATTGTAGTATTTAGTCAATTAAGGAAGGGGGTGAGGGAGCGGTTGGAAAGGGGTATAGATGAAGAAGTGCGGGAAGCGGTGGCAAGTGATGCATTCACTCTAGCTTATTTCCAACAGTGTTGGGGGGTAGTTAGAAGTGAGTTGATGGAGATCATTGCAGAATTCCAAGATACTAGGAGTTGGGGAGAAGTCTTAATGCATCTTTCATGACCACTGTGCCAAAGAAGGAAGGAGCAATGAGTATAAAGGATTTTAGACATATTAGTCTGATAGGAAGCATTTACAAGATTATTTCTGCTTTCATATAGACTAAAAAAAAGATTTTGGATAAGACAGTGTCTACTTGTCGGAATGCTTTTGTGGAAGAAAGACAAATTCGGGATGCAGCTTTGGTGGCAAACGAAGTGGCTAATTTAGAAAGACGAAAGATGACTCATGTACTTGATGTAAGTTGGATCTTGAGAAAGCTTACGATCATGTGAGTTGGGATTTCCTTCATTAAATAATCTTGATGATGGTTTGGGGGACGAGTTAAAGAGATGGAACAAGTTTTGCTAGAAAGAGTTACTTTTTATATATTTAATCAGTCAAAGTTGTTAAGACTTTTTAATAAGTAGAAACTAGACCAAGTTGTTGAGTCACCTTTAAACCCCTTTTTCCCTTTCGTGTCAATTGGTCTATTCTTGGCCATTTCTTTGATTATCTCTTGAACAACGTATCTGTCCTGAAATCCGGCATCACTTGGATTTAATTCCACATGGTGAGTGCTTGACAATGTTGTGAGCTCCACATCAATTGTCCGAGTACCAGCCTGAGAAGAAAATCCAAAAAGAGAGATCAATGCAAGAAAACACTCCTTGCTTTTTAACTTTAGCCAAATGTCCCTCAGAGATCACATTTCTCCAAACTCTTAAATATCAAATTTCTTGCAGTTTTGACAGATAGATTAGAGGTATACTGGCAGAAAAGCCTCTCAAATGCAAAAGATAATTAGATATTGTTAATTAGTAAATAATGTACTAAAATAGTTTTATGAATTAGTACTTTAATTACTCAGTTCCAGACATCAACTGAATTAGAGTAGTGCTGAAACTGATAAAAGGTTCTGTTTTATTTTGTGATAGACATGGGAAGAGCATATGAGGAATCAGAGGGGTTCTCATGTTTTAACACTTCAGACCAGGTCATTTTGACTAGCACAATTTCATTTGAACTTAAAAGTTAATGAAAATTGTCTGTTTACATATTGCCTAAACTTTCTATTCTTTAATACTGAAATTCACACAATATGTTGCTGACAAACAGTGAGAAAATATATATACACACATGACTAAATTAAAACTGGAGAAAGAGAAACACAAGAATTTTTTTAAGAAAAAAAGGAGAATGTAATTAGTCTTCAGTCTCATTGTATTTCCTTTCTTTCTTTTTGGAGCAACATGGCAAATGTACATGGATACTCACAATGTTGAGCCCATGATTTACTTAATTAGTTCTCTACACAACCTGTAAGAACTTTTAATGTACTCTGTGGTACATGATAGCATACTCTCAATTAAATAAAGTTCAATAAACAATATAAAGAACAAAGAAAAGAAGAGATGGATTCCAATTGCAATTAATCCTTAATCATAGAAGTCACCAGTTGTTATCACTTTGACCAAAACCAGATCTTTATCAATTGCACCTCATTTTTGCAACAAAAAAAATATATTAACTCTACGTCCTTGCATATTGTGTTGCGAGTACGCATGCTCTCTCTATGTTTGATGATAAGTTATGTATTTTATCCTTAAAGCAAATACACATTAACATTGATTTTCTACTATTACATGATCGTCACTGAAGCTGACACCAATAACATTAATGAATTGACATACTTGCATTCCAAAAGAAAAAGAAATTCAAGGAAAAGCTTACATCAACTTTCCAAATCTTGTTCTCAACCTTAACCTGCAATAAATTTCAATTTTTTAGAGAGAGGGAGGGAGAGAGAAAAGAAAATGAATTAAAGAGTTACCTTGTCAGCACTTGGACCAAAAATCTGTCTAAGAAGTGCCATAATGAGAGTTTTCTTTCCTGAACCGGAAGGGCCGTAAAAGAGGAGATGAGGACAATCTCCCTCTGAGACCTAATAGTAATAAGGGTGATGAGTTTGAGTATGAAAGAATTGACCTAATAGTAATAAGAGAGATATTTTACCAGTTTACGAAGATTTTGAGCAACATCCTGGTGTACAGTAACTTTGTCTAATGTTTTAGGGCGGTACTTGTCAACCCACAACATTTCCACTATAGTTGAAGAGAAATGGTCCTGAAACCAGATATCAACCACGATTGTCCTTTGTTAACACAGACAACACACAAAAAGGGAAGAAATAACTCAAACAAAACCCTTAACAACGCACCTTGACAAAGATGACTGATGAGAGACTGAACAGTCGAAAATTGTCGACGAGAGGCGAGCTGCAAGTCTGCAACGGTGATACTTGGTCGAGGACCACTGTGGAGTGTGGTCGTGAGACGTGAATCGTGATTTGGGGAATTTTACGTTAGGGATTTTAGTTTTACTGTGCCAATTGATTTGGGTCAATTAAATTTGGCCCTTTTTAAGTGGCAAACGAGCGGATCGAGTCAAATATGAATCGATCGAAAATGAGTTAAATAAAAATGAATAAAATATTCTACTTGACTCATATTTTAAATGGATAATATGAATATCTATATTACCCATATTATTCCATGAGTCAAGTTTCTCGCATGCTCAATGAGCTCCAAAATGACCAAGTCATAAAGTATTTAAAGACATTAAATGATCAATTTGGATAATGAAGATAACAAAATCAGACAATTGTGATCGGAACACTTTTGTCAAATGACAATTAAGTCTGCCTAATCCACCAAAAAAGAGATGCATTTGTGAACTTCACAGAAAGTTGTATTGTTTTCTACTCAATCAAACTCAATTGTTTGCATCAATGTAGTCTCTTGTGTGTTGCTACATGACAAGTTTCTAACAGTTCTACCCATGACTAGAAGCTGTATTTACACATGCATCAACCTTGAAAAAATCACCTAGCTCAATCAAACAGACCCCAATTCACTAACTAGATCTAAAAGTTGAACTAAAAGAAACACATAGAAAGTCTACCATCAAATCAATCAAAACAGCAAAGCAGAGTACCACAGCAACAACAACAACAAAAATAGAAAAGGAGAAAAGAGAGACGAAGACAGAAGTAAAGATGAAGGAGAGAGTCTCACCGGAGAAATCGCCGGAGCTGAGACAACTTTGATTGATGGAATACAGAGTATTTTTAATTCTATGTATATAATAAAAATATGAATATAATTTGTATTTAAAGATAATATTATGAAATACAGAGTTTTGTGTGTATACATTTCTCCTGTTCCTTCGTTGAATAGATTCTTTTTACTAAAAAACTGGGATATCAATAAAAATAATATATCAATGATAGATATTATAGGTGTCCAAGAAAGACTATCACAGTCAAAGGAAAATGGAAATTATAAGAGAAAGTATTTAGAAAATCTAAAGAAAATCTCTTGTAAATGTCTTAATCTAGAACAGATACATATATATATATATATATATATATTTGTAATTTCTTATGTGTCATTATAAAATGACGTGGAATTTTAAGTGAAGGCAATTATATCACACGCACACTAAACAGATGAGAAAAGGGTTTAAAAAGAAGAGTTTCGTTGAGTTTAAGTGTTCAGTTGACAAAGTGATGAGTAGGAGGGTTCAACTGACAAACAAAGCCAACTACAGAGGTCTCTCAGGTCATTCCGCCTATTTTAAATAGGTAATATGAGTTGGACTCATATTTGACTCATTTTAAAAGCACTGGATATCCAACCCATTTTAAATAGGTAAAAATGAACGAATACCCATATTTTTTATTCATTTTGTCATCCCTATCACACAATAATCGATAATTTACTTTAAGTCGCAAAATTTAACTATAATTTTCTTTCTTAAAACTCCAACTCCATATAAAGTGAAGTTATTTCATATACAATGAGCGGAGGGAATATTAATTTAAAATGAGGCCATAAAAAGTTGAAGGTCTAGAGCCATTGCTTTCATCGGGACAATATTCACATAAGATGAAATTTTACGCTTTTATGTAACATATTATAATACAATAAAATTTAAATTCAATCCAAACAAATACAATACAATATATTACAACAGATAACAACCGTTCAAACAAAAAAAAAACTTGCAATCAAAAGTTGACAACAACATTAATCATAGCAACCATTAACTCCCCAAGAAAAAAGATCAATTCTATTTCTTAAAGTTCAAATGGTCGATAATTAATTTTATTTATTTCATGATAATAATCCATATAACATAGCAAAACACTTATAATTAATAATAACTCCAATAAAAAAGCTTAATTAATTAACATTGTTTGGTGCAGATGCAACGGTGACGGAGTCCATTACAATGGCCGCTGCTAAATCGCTCTGTACTGCAAACGAAACGACACTTCCACATATTGAAGCATAACCCCTTGAATCGACGGCTCTGCGACTCGCAAGTCTTCGCCTCCACTACCATCCATGTATATTATTTAACGTTACAGACAAATTCAAAATCTAGAGTCATATTAGTATTGTCTAGAGTGAAGAATATATAATTGAGTAAATATGCTTATGTTTATTTTAACAATTTAAATAATTAAATGAGATGATAATTCAATTTAAAATGGTTCTATCAAAGTAGTTAGAGTCGTTAGTTCAAGTCTCACTTTGAATTTATTATTAAAAAAATATTCTACATGGTTCAAAAAAACTTGTCGAGAAGATCATTATATTAAATGAAAGTTGGATAAGCTTGTACATACATCGACTAAAGAAATATCTATCACAATCTACTAGAAACAAATATTAAATAACTCTTTCGACTAAGACTACAACATATAGAAATATCACCTAGTGTTTTTTTTATCTCTACTATAATTTTGAGAAGATCATATATAATTGAGTATTCAAAGTTTTAGAGGTGATACTCCGACATCAACTACTAGTTTTAAAATGTGTATGATCTTACTATATGTTTAATATTTTAACTTTTTTTTTAAAAATATGTATAGTTCAAAATGAAAACAATAAATTGAGTTAAACTCGTATAATTCATCTTAAATCAGTCTCTTGAGTAAATATACTATGTAGTAATTAATAATCGGTAAACCATATTGATCCTTATAAGTTTTTTTTTTTTTCGATGACAAGAGAAACCCGCAGCCGCTATCCTTTGGATGCGCACAGGGTAAAACCTCCTCTCCTATGCAATAGCTTGCAAACCACATAGGAGAGGTAACCCGCACTAGACAAGCCCGGTGCGACGAGCTCGACCAGGTGCGAATTTCTTACCCGAATTTGGAAATTACCCCTATTCCTATTTAGGGAGTTGAGGTTCTTTCTGTTGATAGGTTAGTTTGATGGAAGGTGTGAGCCAGAAGGCAAACCCCTTGCTTTCGTTGGCAAGGGGTTTCGAACTTGAGACCTCCAACGTGGAAGTCCCAAGCCCAAACCACTGGGCCACCCCGAAGGATCATATTGATCCTTATAAGTGTAGCACTCTTAATTTTGAATCATATCATTTTTTTTTTAAAAAAAAAGACTTTTAAAGCTTTTAATTTTATATGTATAGATTTTATACATCTATAAAACTTTTGAAACTTATCAGCGTCATCTATGAAAAATCAAATAGGAAGGAAAAGAAATTAATTACCGGTAGAAAAAATCAGCATCAACATAAGGAGAATAGTTGCAACTACTTTTGAAAGGCCAGCCATATTAGATCTCTTTTATTTTATTTTTCTTTCTTTGTTGGGATGAAGGAAGAAGAGTGAAGAGGTTACTACTAAATAGGCAGAGGCGGATCCACCTTAGATGAAAGGGGTGTACATGTCCTCGTTAATTTCGAAAAAAATATGTATATAATATACATGTATATACCCTAATACATATAATATATTTACTTGTGCATCCTTAATCACAAAAGTTGATGTGGTGCACTGGTCTAATCCTTGACTTTCTGCATCTTAATTAGCAAGGCGTTTCAGGTTCGATTTCTCGTATAGTCAATCAACTACTCCATTTGATTTCTCGCATAGTCAATCAACTACTCCCTTTGTCTCACTCTTTTTCTCTGTTTCAATTTATATGATGTATTTTGACGTGGTAAAGTGAAGTTTTACTAAAATAAAAAATATTTTAAAAACTTATCATGTAAAATAAGTTATTTATGTGGTTATAATTATTTTTTATTGGAAAAAGGCTCAAATATGAATTCTCCATCTAAGTTATTTTTGATAACATCTTTAAACATTTTTAATGACGTGACTGAATCATAATGGACCACGTGTAAAAAGTGATTTTGCAAAATTGAGTACTATTTTTAGTTAACAAATAATGACATGGATAAGCCTTTTCTCAAACTTAATTGTATAGGTAAGCCAAATTTTTAACATATGGCATAATTTTTTCTCAAAGTTCGATGTCATATTTGAGTCTTTAAAACCAAATTATTACTAAATATAGAACTGTGATATTTTTTTAGAATAGGCTAAAAATAAAACAAAGTTATATAAATTGATTTGAGATCAGTCATATAAATTGAGACATACGAATAATTATTTTTTATATTTTTATATTTAGAAACAAAAGATGTGTTTTGATAAACATTTGGTAATAGTTCAAATGTGAAATTTTCATATTTTATAGTTCAGATATAAAATTCATAAAAATATTATACTTTAAGTGTGATTTTCATCATTAATAATATGGTTTATAATTGTACAAAAATTGATGATTTACTTTAAATCACAAAATTTAACTATTATTCTCTTTCTTAAACTCCGTAAAATTATGTCATATAAGATGAACGGAGGGAATATTAATTTAAAATGAGACCATAAAAAATCGAAGGTATTGCTTTCGTTGGGACAATACTCGCATAAAATGATTTTTTATGCTTCTACATAATAATGATATTTTAAGATATGACACAATAAATTTTAATTTCAATTTAAATAGATACAATACAATACAATATATATTACCACACACAACATTAACCATAGAAATCATTAACTCTCCAAGAAAAAAGAACAATTGTATTTCTTGAAGTTCAAATGGTCGATAATTATTATTTTTTATTTCATGACATTAATTCACAATAGATAGCAAAACACGCATAATTAATAACAACTCCCTTTGATAGGAAAGCTTAATTAATTAATTAATTAACAGTGTCTGATGCAGAAGCAACGGCGACGGAATCCACGGCAATGGCCGCCGCTAAACCCCTCCGTATGGCAAACGGAACCACAGTTGCTCTTACTGAAGCATAACCCCTTGAATCGGCGGCTCTGCGATTCGCAGGTCCTCGCCTCTGCTATCATCCCTATACATTATTTAACGACGACAAATTCAGGATCTAGAGTCATATTAGTATGTCTAGAGTGAAAATATATAATTGAGTAAATATATCTATGTTCATTTTAATAATTTAAATATTTAGATGAGATGGTGAACCAATTTAAAATGGTTCTATCAAAGTAGTTATTAGAGTCGTGAGTTCAAGTCTCACTGTGAATTTATTATTAAAAAAAAATTCTACATGCTTCATGAAATGCTTGTCGAGAAGACCATTATTTTAAAATCGTGAAAATTGGATAAGTTTGTACGTACATCGATTAATTTGAAGGAATATCTATCACATTCCACCAGTAACAAATATCAAATAATTCTTTTCGACTAAGACTAAAACATATAGAAAAATCACTCAATATATTTTTTGTATGTACTATAATTTTGAGAAGACCATATATAATTGAGTATTTAAACTTTTAGAGGTGATACTCCGACATCAACAATTAGTTTTAAAATGTGTATGATCTTATTATATGTTTAATATTTTATCTTCTTTTTAAATATATAATTCAAAATGAAAACAATAAATTCAGTTAAACTCACAGAATTTATCTTAGATCCGTCTCTCGAGTAGACATACTACATAGTAATTAGCAACCGGTAAACCATGGTCCTTATAAGTGTAGTACTCTTAATTTTGAATCATATCAAATTTATAAAAAAAAATTGTAAGATTTTCGAAACTCTTAATTTTATTTCTGACATTGAGTGCACTTCTTAACAAACTCATGAGCAAATTTGTAGAGGGATGGCCAGTAGTAATCACTTTGAAGAACTTTAGAAGTTGTACATACACCACCATGATAACCCCCAACCAGTGAAGCGTGACAAGCATAAATAATTTATAAGTGTCATGACCCAAAAATGGACATGATGGCACTCGTCTTATCCCACCAAGACAAGTCAGCCTAAAACTCAACCATTATAATATAAAAATGCGGAAATTTTATAATCAACTCAAAAATATCCCCAAAATCTGGTTGTCACGTGTACAAGCCTCTAAAGTATTACAATTTATTCAAAAGAAAACTCAAGTCTAAAATGACATTGTTTCTAGAATAGAACAAAATCATACATAGGAGTAAGAAGGTCCGCTGAAATGACAAGCAGCTACCTCACAAACCTCCACAAGAAGCCTCAGACAAGGAGAAGAGAAAATATCACAAAGGTCCGGGCTAGTAACCTACAAAAAAATGTAGTAGCAAGGGGTGAGTACCAAACCACACGGTACTCAGCAA
>JAJOOS010006626.1:0-20618 GCA_029582725.1 Solanum chiquidenum
AGAATTAATAAATAAAAAGAAAATGGAAAAAACAATAGCGTAAAAAAGTGAAACAACAGGGGACAAGTACTAAAGGAGTAATTGCAGAAATGGGAATCAATGTAGTTACTACTCAATACTCACTACTTGATGTTTGAACACGCAATGCACGAACCTCGAGGCCTTCATAATATATTCCTCCGTCTTATATTACTTGATCCTTCATGAGCTGAATAAAACTCTCTTGATTAATTTGCTAAAATGAAACGGAGGGTGAATAATACAAGAGTACTTCCTCTGTTCCATTTTAGGTGAATTGTTGGGATATGACACATTCTTGAGAAAATAAATTAAGAGCATAAATTAAAAGTTACTTACTTTTCACAATTACATCTTTGATTATTCACAAACTATTTTCTTAGAACATGTAAAATAGTTAAGAATTTCATTACATAAAAGATAAAAATGACAAAAATTCTCAATATTTTTTTTATACATGAAATAATACACTTACTTTAAATTATTAAAAAAAAAATGACAATTCTGTGTGAAACAGAGGGAGTAGTATTAGGTTTTTCCAAGGCTTTGTTCATGAATAATGATTATCAACAATTATAGTATAGCATGTGCATTCAACACACATACGTGCCCTTCCATTTAATCATGTCTTGCCAGTTTCTCATTTACTTCTCTTTTGATTTATTTTTTTAGGAGTTTTGTATTAAGTTTCCCAGTAAATAGAGACCGATTTAAGATTTAAAATATATATATTTGTATAATAATAATTAAGTTTATAAATAAATATTAACAAATATTATTGGATTTCTGTAAATCTATGCACACTTTAATAAGCTAGATCCGCCACTTCTCGAATAATTTATTTTGTGTCATCTCGGGTAATATTGTGATAACTTAATTTTCTGTACAATATTAATCTGTTACTATAAGTAAGCTGCTATTTCATTAAATTTTCATCAATAGCGCTTATTAAAAACTTAAAAGACGGTACAAAGAAAAAGTCATTTTATGCAAGCATTTTGTTATACAAGTCACCATCGTTATTCGTTAACTAGTTGTCAATAACTAACTAGCCAAAGTCATGCTCGATGATTGAAAAAAAAAATTAAAACAATTTGAAGATTAACTGACTATGGAGTTCATTCCTGCTTCATATGAGCAAGCAAATCGTTAGATTATTACTCCATAACATAACATGATAAAAACATAGTTAGCGTAATTTAATAAGCTGGTATGGCCGTATGGAGAGGATGGCAATGCGTATGTAGTCTTATTCGGTTATTCCAACTCAAGTAAATATATCAAAAATTAAGTATAATAATTACATTATTAACTGTTACAAAATACAAATTGTTATTCGGACCATTATAAATGTAGTATCATATCCTACGTAAATATATTTGCCAAATCAAAAGTGATCAACAATTGAAAGACCTGAACCTTGATTGTGTAATTTGGTCCAGAGGCGTTAAGGCCCATCATAAAATTGTACTAGGGCCCTGCATTAGTCTTTTCTTCTAGTTAGAATCGTCAACCTGGGCTTGGCATGCTAGATTGGGCAAACTATAGCTTGCTATTTTTGGGGAAAATTATGTAGAATAACCAATATTATGGCTATATTAGGTACTATATCTATAATTTTAAAAAATTAGAATTCACGGCTACAATTTTCTCAATTCTTACTATTCGCTTGATTTATATCATTCGTTTGATTTGTATAAATCCAAAATTTGTATAATTTGGTTGCTGATTGTACACATCCAGAAATTTGTATACGCTTATCCTAGCTATTTGTATACGATTGATGAAAAATTCACAATAATTGGCAAGTGAAATATATAACGGAATTATGAAAAATTCCTAAATGTATAAATATAGAATTTAAATACACAAACAGACAGAAATATACAAAACATAGCCTCCATAGCAAACAAAACTATAGTTAATTAGTTATGAAGCGCAATTATCAAAATTATAGTTATAGAACCTTATTATGTCTATTATGTTTGCTATTTCTAATTTTTTTTTATAGGTTTGTTTTGAGAGCAATTTCTGATTAATCAGATTCTAGTGCGGGTATTAGACTTCATGAACTTCTGATAAATAGGATTTATATATATATATATATATTATAATGGGTGTGAAAGAGCTATAATGACAATCAAAATGAGACGGAGAGAATCACTTAATAGAACATTGGATAATTCAATTGTGGACTTAAATTGTGTTAGAAAAACTATGTAATAGGAATATCAGACAAAAAGAATGTTTTTGTACTTCAATGTTCAAATCTGAATTTTTACAAATACATTTTATGATTTTATATTAAAAAAAAGGAAAAATTATTTTATTTAATAATTACCACTTTTAAGTATACTTTTAATTTATTATCATTTTTGTCAACTTTAACAATACTTACTTAAAACAATTTTATTCCTTTAAACTTAGCAAAAAGTGCTGCTATTCGCAACTTTTAGCAATACTGTCATTCAGCCAAATTGTTATATATAATTAAAAGAATAATGTTGACAAATATCGTAAATATTTTTTAATAAGTGTACACGTAAGTGATTTTCCCAAAAAAAAAGGCTGGACCAGCCAAGCCCGCGAGAGCCTCTTAGAGCTGGGCTAACATTTGTAAGGCCCGTCCTAGTAATGGGCCCAACCGGCCCAGCCAATCAAATTTGAAAGCCCACGTGAACATTAGATTGGGTTGACCCCATCTTTATTGATAGCTCCACTTCTAGTTACCGATGACTCAACATTTTACAAAAGGTTCTCAGTATCCGTCCACATGAAAAGCCAGATAGGACTGACAAATTATCTTTTTTCATGGTTATATTGTCTCAAAAAAAAGAAAGAGATGAAGTTGTGAAACACTGTGAAATCTTAGTATCTCAATTGGGTGATTATATTAAAAGATTCTTATGATTCTCTTGAAATCTTAATAGTTCAATTTGTTAAATAACTGAATTTTCACTTTGTTGATAAGGGTTCGATATTTCACCTCATAATTAATTCCCTTCAAGTAAACTCATTCATGGAATTATAAGTATTTTGCTATTATTGTATGGTTATTTCTTCTTCTTTATTTGGGTAGTGTGAAATTATTAGATAAAACAAAAAGGGTGGTGTGGGTGAGGGATAGGGGAAGAATTGTCTTGTACAGGTAGCACTCAATATGATTAGACATAATAATGCTTAGTAGCATTAGTGTAACCTTAAAGATGTTATCCTAATTATCTCATCTTATCTGTCTTTGATCCATCATGTGCTTGTCTATTGGTGGGTTGTCAATTGTTAAAACCTACTTGTAATGGAAAGACATTTTTCTTCCTACCTCACATCCCCTTCAAAATACAACAAGGATATATATTAAATCAAGGCTGCTAGCTGTTTTATGTTGACAAACTTTTAGGATAGCCAATGGCAAATTAATAGAACATTCTATGATCTGTTTTAAGCATTAAATAAAATACAATATTTAGTGTGTCAAGAATGAATTTCATTCAATATCTATAAATACCTCTTAACCCTAAGTATTTGTTTCAATTCAAAATATGGTTACTCTTTCTATTTCAAATTAGCTATCGTTATTTCTAAAAAATAATTATCTCAAATTAATTTTTATTTTATTTTATCCTCAATTAGTGGAGTAATTATTATTTTTGAAATTACAAACACATATATATAATTTGAGATGGACAGAGTAAGGAAATATCGTAACACTAGTTTGAATCTTTTTGAAACATATTTCATTTCATGTGAAATAAGTTTCTCCACTCTCCAGTCTTTTAATGTTTATACAAATCAAATTTATTTTCTAACTAAAATTCAAGTCCAAATATAACTTAATCTTTCAAATATATTCTTTTAACTTCAACTAGAGACGTACTTCTTTTTCAACCTATATAGAATTAATTAATGAACAAATAAGTTTTCTACTTTAAAATAATGCCTAATATAATATGAAATCCTGAGGCTGATCTAAAGTATCATTTAAAGGTTGATGTGTAACCAAGGTTTTTTTTTATGCATTATATATATATATATATATGAACTTAGTTATTATTAATTTATTATACACTAATTTGAAAATAATATAAAAATATGTAAAATATCAAATTTTAGATCCACCTTTATCAAGTTGCACTTTCAACTATTAGCCAAGTAAAAAAGGTACTCCCTCCTTTTAAAAAAAGAATGACCTAGTTTAACTTAATTAACACAAAATTTAAGAATTAAGAAAGCTTTTCAATCTTGTAGTTCAAAATTAAAGTTATGCAAATATATCAAAATATCCTTTAATCACGTGACCTCAAACAAACCACATGAAAGTCGAAAATAAAGTGTTATCAAAAAAGAAAAAAGGGTCATTTTCTTTTAAACACACTAAAAAGAAAAATAGGTCATTATTTTTTAAACGGAGAGAGTATAAGAATCCATATGATAAAGAGTTTTGTGGTGGTGTGGTGGGGGTACTGAGGATCTTTATACACAAACCTTGTAGTGGAATCTAAAGATCCATGAGCTTGACATAGGACCTAAATTGATAAAGGCCATCACTTATAGTGTTATATGAAAGATGAATAACTTATCAATGCCCTCAAAAGTCAAGTCTTCACTATTAAGAGTTGTCCAAATCACAATTAGGTATGGTTGAGCAAACGGTGTTCACAAGATCCTTGTGGTTTAGGGGTCTTTTAAATGTCAAAGTAGTTGAGATAGTATTGTTTCCATTTATTGCTGTATAAACTTTGTGGTTCATGATAAATGACCCTTGGACATAATGAAAATTCATTATCAAGTCAAACCAAACAACTGAATTTTATGCAATAAAGTACGTAAATAAGCGGACTTGAACGTTAGAGTAAATGGGCAGACAATATAAGTAAGGTGGAATCAATAAGGAGATTATATTAATTATAAGGTTAATAACAATATATAATCATGAAAGAGCCTTTTATAAAAAAAAATAAAAAAAATAAAGATTTTATTGCAGCAAACGTAATGATTGTTCCTCCTCGAATGATAGAGAAAGTCAGACGAAAAAACACGTTCGGGATTAATTTAAAATGTGAGCTCAGTAAAAACGTTTGAACATAAAAAATATAAAATTTAAAATAAAAAGACTAACATTAAAATAATATTTATACATAAATACCAATTGAAATTATTTTTAAATTTTTGTAAATGATTTGAAATGTAGATAGCGAAAAACAAGTTTTAATTTTTTTTTCAATTTTAAAATTAAAATGTCAAATTCCAAAAAATTATTTATGATTAAAACGGACAATATCGAGTTGAACAACATTACAAGTGAGGCTCAATAGAGGTGTGGTGGAGGTCACATATCAGTGCCCCGCGATGCCCCAGTAAGATTGAATTTGAACCATAACTTGAAAGGTCGTTTGCTTTTAATTAAAGGTATAGCACCACTTGCCTAATTATTAAAACACATGTTGCTTATATAAAACAAAAGGTAATTACTGATCAGGTAAGGATTTATATTTTTAAAAAGGCAAATTACGGAAATCACATACTTTTAAGGTAAAATTACAATCTATCTATTAAAAGTATATAATTACAGAAATCCCTCAAACAAATATAATAATATAAGTGCTGATACATTAATCTGATGCGCGAGATACATTAATCGTTAAGTAAAATACATTATATTTTATATATGATACACTAATCTGATGTACATTTTATACATGATACACTAATCTGATGCGCGAGATACACTAATCTGATGCGCAAAAATGAACAATTTGGAGATTTGTAAAACTTATAGGGGATAATGATAATAAGTAAACTAAAAGGTGAAATTTCTCTAATTTTTTCTTTAAAAATAGGAGTGCATCTTTGACCTTTCTAAGCTATTGCAATGACTTGGTCCACTGTTGGAATCAAATTTCTTATTAAAAGTGATTGAAATATAAAAGGTATTATATACGAAGAAGTAATTAAAAACAGTTTAATAAAAATATATAAAAAATAAATTTTAATTATGTATAAATAATATCACTTTTTATAGAAGAGTGTTTATTTTGAACATCTCGATCCTTGCTAGCTCTTATCCTACTTGGCCTTTGGATTTAACATTTATCTACAATAATTATTAAGAAACGCTCTATTCCTAATATTAACAATTTTGACACAAATTTAAATTTAACAGAATTTCAATATAAATATCGACATAAACAAACAAAACTTTAAAAAAAAAATGTTTGGCCCCGAAAAGGGACTTGCACCTACTAAGTATGGCATGATTGACATTTTTCAGAATTAATTTTTTAAATAGATAAGTAGGTATACTGGTATAAATATTACTTTGGTTAACATCAACACATAGCTTATGGAAAAGACGGCGTACATAATGCTGTTTCTTTTTGTTTTTAAAATAAATAAAATTATAACATAATGGTCATTTTATATGATGCTACCAAATACAGTGCCAAAACTATAATTTGCTTCTTGGGATTGCCTAGATATTTTCTTGGGAATATTGTGTAGAATAGTAAATATTTAAATTATATTAAATGTTATAGCTATTATTTAGGAAAATTTTAATTTGCAGTTATAGTTTCACCCAATTTTGTTATTAATTTGATTTATATAATTCACATGATTTGTATAATTCAATTCCTGATTATACAAATTTAAAATTCTCAATATGCTTATCCTAGCCATTTATATACGATTTATGAAAAAATTCATAATAAATTACCTTATTTGTATATTGGCAAGCAAAATATACAATTGGAGTTCTGAAAAAATCTAAATATATAAATATAAAATTTATATATACTTACCCTATTTGTATATTCACAAGTAAAATATACAAAATAGCAGAAATATACAACTGCAGCATTTATAGCAAATGAAGTATAGATTTATGAAGCGCTATTATCAAAATTATAGCTAAAGAACTTTATTATGTCTATTATACTTGCTATTTCTGAATTTTTTTCTCTATTTTCTTCGGTCTCCCATAGTAAATTCGTGGTTATGATTTGCATTTCAAGGGGGGTGGAACGGGATTTAAAAAAAATATCTTGAAGTACATAATGGAATGCTTATTTTATTTGTTCTTTCTAGAGCGGATTGTTTATTTTATAATATAGAGTTATGTTTACACATAAAAATGTATAATTGTGTATATAGACATGATTCAAATAAAAGACATATAGATTGAGATTGATCAAAAAATATAGTTTATATATTTTGTAACGTGCTTGATTAGTATGAACAAAATACTTGAATATGAAATTAAATAAAAATAGTAAAGTAAAAAAATAGAAGGAGCATGAGGTCTGAGGTTTAATGTTAATGACTGATAGTATCATTAAACGACCGGCTAGACAGTTTAGTACAATAAATTATAGGACACAAGAGATTTAGAATATAAAATATCAATGTATTATCTAATAGGTAGATGATAAATCAATGTTTTGGAACAGAGAGAAGACTATTTATAACTAAATCCTATGGTGTAGTTTACGTGAAACTCTTTTCAATAAAGATTCTCATTTAGTTATGTCTGTAATCATTGAATAACGATTGACGGGGATCTCATGCCTTTGTGCGACGATTGGGCTGTAGATATGATCTTATAACCCCGAAGTTAGATAAATTTACATGCGCTATACTGAATTCAAGTATTTTGAATCTAAATCCTCTAGGAAAGTAATTAATGCTTTTTTCGAAGATAACTATTGGGACACCTGACACCTCCGTAATGTTGAGTCAGTCTTGACTTGTCCTTATCCTCTACGTGCCTTTTCTTAATTCACCCATGTATATAGATCGAATTTTATCCAATATAAATTTATATACCAAAAAAAGTTCTAATTGATTTTTAAATTTTACTCTGAGAAAAAATTATAAATCTAAACTTGGTAAGTAATGAAATATAAGTTAATACAAATGACATACTTATTTATACGTCTCAACTTATTTGATAGTTTTAGACTGGTCAAGAATTATAAAGTAGCTAAATAAAAGAAATAAAGATCCTTTCAAGATGTATACGGAATATGTTTTTAGTATACGTTAAAAGTAATTATTTCTGTAACCAAGTGAATTCTCTATCAGAGTAATCAGTCACAAAAGTAGAATTCATTGACTAACTAAATAGTTTCTAAATAAATAATGTTCCATCTTTTTTCAATGGGAAAAAATCGCACAACTGAAAATAGTCCATATCATTACTTATAAAAGGAAAGAAATAGAATAAACTATTTTAACGAAAATAACAATAAATAATCTCACAAAAATAAATGAATTCAGTCTTTTTCTTATTTTATGCAAATAAAAAGATTATTTTGGAAAAATGATCGACTCAACTCAAGTAAAAACATAGGATGTGTTTGGAATGAAGGAAAATGTTTTTTGAAAAATATTTTTCAAAACTTTCCTCTAATTTCAAATTATAATTTTTTTTATTAAAAAAATAAATTTAAAACTTATTTAAAGTCTATATATATATAGAAGAGTAGTCAATGACAAAAATTAACGACTTATCCCGAACATTTCCGGGTCAATCTCAATACCCAAAACCCAAATTCACCATTATCTGGATAAAATAAAGGACATATCCGCCATTTCATGCGGATAACGACCGATCACGTGACATTCTTGATCAGCTCAATGTTTATGAGCCACGTGGCTAAAAGCCAAAGGTAGAAAGAGGCCGGCTTTGTCACGTCGATCTTATCTCCATATACGTGCTCTTAAATCCAACCGTCCATTTCATCTCAGATCTGAAAGATGAAAATCAACGGCCTATAACCGATCTTATCCCACAAACCTGCAAAAGCCTTTACGCTTCAGCCGTCAATAAATATCAGTCCCCAGAGCATCACTCACTCCCCTATAGAACACAACAACCCGAGAAAGTTCTATACCAGCGGACGTAGAATTTCCATTTTTATTCTTCTCTTCTTCTCCCCTTAACGTGAGCCGATTCGCTAACCTGCACCATGAGCTTACTTGACAAACTCTGGGATGACACCGTTGCCGGTCCCCGGCCAGATAGTGGCCTCGGGAAACTCCGGAAGTATTCTACTTTTAGTCCGCGTTCAAATTCCGGCAAGGGTACGCTTTTGTTGCTATCTTTCGCCGGCGTTTGCTGATCTCTATTAACAAATAATAATCAGTACTATCTATTATGATTGGCTTGTCAAATCCGTGTTAATCTGAATTATCACTTACTATAACGTATTATATTTATCTGTGAACGTTCACAAATTAGTGCGATTTAAACAAGGCTATCTATTATTTTTTCAAGGAGATCTGATCAGTAATTTAAAGTTAATTGACTAAAATATGTATGTTCATTTCTGTCTCAATTTGAATGCTGAAATTGAAAGTTACTTTTTCCGAATTAAGGACTGGATGATTGCTTATCAAAAAGAGAAGAAAATAAGGCGATTTGATAGATAATTTGATCTGAGGATTCTGCAATTTTCGCTACCGAAAATATATTCGATTCTCATAAAGCATTTTTTTTTCATTTTGCTTCAGAATCAGAAGTTTCAACACCGAGATCCTTCACTGAGGAAGCAAGTGAGGACGTGGTGAAGGTGACGAGAAGTATCATGATAGTAAAGCCTTCCGGGAATCAGAATAGAGATTCACCTCCCGTTTCTCCGGCCGGTACTACTCCTCCGGTATCTCCTTTTGCCGGTAAGCTGCCACTTTCTGTGATTTGTTTTCTGATCTAACTCGTTCCTACTACCTGTTTTCCCGTCGTCGCTTCGGCGGCTGCGTCGCCGGCTTTTACCATTAGAATAGTTTGTTCGATTCTTAACCGAAAGTACCCTCCAGGAAAAGAGGAGAAAAAAAAATCTAGTAGAATCTTATGAGGTTATTATTGTCAATTCGTTTTGGGAAGGATCATTTGGACATATAGGGTCTTGGGGTAAATATGTAATTTTCTTTAATTGACGTAACTTAGCGGATAATGCGAAGCAATAATGCAGATATTAGGTGGACGCAATTATTTTAATATGGTGGTGTCCACTTAGATAGTGATATACTTTCTAGAGTCCATTGATGTGTTTAAAAGACAAAATTTGTGTTCGGCCACACCCCCTCCACATATACGTACGGTAACAACTGTGCATAGCTGCTTAGCTTACACATATACCCCTAAAATTGAATAATTAGCTATTCATCTAACAGTTTGGATTAGTGGTCCAGTTTACTTTGATTCTCTTAATCTGCTCATGACTTGGCCCACGTTACCATTTTGGTCAAAACATCAATTTTTAGAAATGAAGGACCCCCTATATATCCTGACCTTTCAGATATATGTGTAGTTAAGTGGATAATATATGATAGAGTTATCTTTTTAAAGTTTTGAGCGATTGCTTTAGTGGTCTTATAATTGGAACCACATGATAATAGTGGAAGCGTAGCAATTACTTTGTTGGATAAATAAAATACAGGGAGTTCCTACTAGCTAGTTACATGCATGGTGAGTACTCTGTAGAGTGAGACTAATTATTTGATGTGTAATGATGATGATCAGGTTCCGCTGGAAGAGAAGCATTTCGGTTCCGGCGGCGATCAGCGTCATTTGCATACGAGAATGCCAGTGGGGTTGGACCCAGAAGCCCTCGTCCTCCTTACGACTTGTGAGATATAGTCGGGTTCTCTTTTTGTGTTATCCCTCTTGAGGCGGCTGAATGTAGTATAAGCTAGTCGACATACTCAGCATGTTCCTGCTTGAGAATGTTGTTTTGTGTGGACTTGTGGCAGTGGTGTTTTGTTTGCTTAATTTTGTAAATAGTGCAAGTGGTTCTTCATCTTGCAGATGTTGTGACGAAGGTTTAGCACAAGATGTAAGGTTCAAGTTCGTCATGTATTCTGCTTTGTATTACGAGTTTTCCTTTATAATGTTATTTTGATTTTCTTGTCTCACGGAATGTTTTTTCTTTGGTTTCCGATGTGTCGTACCTATATTGGAATTCAATTAAATTTAAATCTGTGTCAAAAGTCCACCTTGCGGGGTAAAGCGCTCCCTAATAAAGGTGATGTCCGTACCCACTAAGAGCGAAGACTTGAGCTCGATACCTTTAATTAAGAATGAAGAGTACTCACTACTTTATTATAACTAGAGCCGTCAAAATGGGTTTGACCCGCTATGCTGGTCCAACCCAACCCTTGAATTAAATTGGGTTGGGCTCAATTTTTTCAGCCCATTTAGGAACGAGGTTTTTTAGCCCAGCCTCATTTGGCCCGCTGGCCTCGTAGGCCCAACCCGCAAGCCTCAGAAGCCAGCCCGCGGGTTGTGAATTTTAAAAATATTTATTATATATATTTTAAGTAGTGTTTTACTTGTTAAAATTTTATCAATAAATATTTTTAAAATATCAATATAAAATCAAAACTATATTTTTTACATATCTTTTACATTTTAGGGTCATTAGCCCACTAAATTTTCTTATTAACCCAAGTTTATTACTCCATTATTAACTATGAATTTGTGATCTCTTTTACTTTTGTTTTTATGCCTAATTTTTTCACTTCTCCTTTATTATTTTGTTTATGAAAATAATGATCATGTAATATTTTTTTGCTCGGATGAATCTTATGAATGTTGTATCTTGGCTATTATGTATTTGTTTTGTAAATATTCACTGAAGTATGTGTAATTCATGAATGAATTTATGTATGTATTGATGTCGTGTCCATCGGACATCAACGTTCGTATCCTTTCTAAGAAGAAAATGTCCGTTTTTTGGTTGAAGGGCCAACCCGTCCCAACCCGCGGCCCGCTTAAGGCTGGGTTGGGCTGCTATTTTATCGGCCCTTTAATTAAAAGGGTCAACCCATCCCAACCCATTTAACTCTCTAGCCTGTTAGGGTTGGGTTGGGCCAGCCCATTTTGACAGCTCTAATTATAACCTTGTTGGTGTTAAAAAATGTTAGGAGTAATAGTTTGACCTTTCGTTAGATTTTTTATTTGGCCTTGATCGACGTATAATGGGTCTTTGCGTAATGGTGAAAGAAGAAACAAATATCTCAACTTTAGTCAAACTAGGAACGAATGGGTGAAGAGAGAACGAAAGGTCCGCAAGTGGCTATGGAGATTTTATTGAGGATTTTTGTCAAAACACTTAAATAAACCGATGTTAGCATTAATACGTTCACTTTCTTTGTTAGGATTTAAGAAGTTACCCGTTTCTTACGAAAATCAGAGTATGGATTTTGATAAATTGAGGCGCGATATTAACCGTTCAATATATGAATTGACGTAATGAAACATTAAAAAATAATGAAAGAGTTGATTTGTAGAATAGTTAAAGAAAATGCTATTTGTTGAAATTGCTGAATTATTTTTCATTTTTACCCCTTAGTTTCTGTTGTTAGAACTAATTCTCCTAATTGGCTAATATTTGAAATGTGATTAAAACCGTCATCTGTGATGAAATTCATAGTTTGTTATTTTATTACACTATGGGGAACTAAGCACCTATTTAGGGTCCATTTGGCTATAGATTTTCCAGATAAAACTTGGGATTTTTTTTGGCAAATAGTGTTTTGTCCATATAATTTATTATTATTTGGTAAATAATCTAAATTTTCAAATATTAGAAAAAATTAGTATTTGGGCCAATTTGGGAACTTTTAATAATTCAAATTATATACCAAACTTTTATTTTTTACAATAACACCCTCTATAGTAGTTGTTTGCATTGTTTTACATAATTTTTTACGTGAACATCAAAGTAGTGGTGGAATATTCAATAAATATAAGAGTGATGATATAGTTGTTGATGAAAATGATAACAATCGGCTTAGGGTAACAAATTCACGTGCTATGTAATACAAACATATGGTTAGTCTTCATAGTTTTTTAAAATTTATGGGTATAAATCACATTTCTTAAAAAAGTGAAATATATTTCTCAAATACTATGACCAAACACATGGTGAAATTTCTCCAAAATAATATTTACAAAAAATATTTGGAAATTTATGATCAAACGCTAGCTTAGAGTAGTACTCTATTGTATAAGAGGGGTCTCTTTATTTTATGCTTATAAATGTGTTTGAAAAAACATGGCATGAGGAAATCAAGCACAATGATTTTCGAGATGTGTTATTTTGAAGTTTTGATTTTCGCTTGTTTATGGATAAACCTTTTAGGTTGAAAGATAATTTGTTAAATTTGAAATTTTATTTATACAGTAACTAGTATCGAAAAATTGAAAAATTATGATTATCCACCTAGAGTCTTTATAATCGTCCGATAAATGATTGGTATATGAATGCTTGACTTGGATAAAACAAAATGATGACTTAAAAGGATGCCATTTTTCAGAGACCAAATTAGACGGCGATATATACAGACATACATTTACTGAGACTTTGATATATTTTTATTCATTATTCAAAAAATTACTTATTTTTTCCTAAAAAAAATCCCCAAAACTTCATTTTTTAAAAATAAATATTTTTAATTTTTTAAAACTTGATCAAATAGACTATAAATCCTATTAGGCAGTGATTTGCCGATTGAGCTATTGCGTTATTAATAATTTGATTACATAAGTAATATTTTTAGATATATTTGCATCCAATTCATAGTGGTGCGGAATCCAGTAAAAGTTTATTTATATAATTTCTGAATTCTTAATTTTCAAATAGCTTATGTATAACCTTAGTTATACTTTGCAGTAGATAAAAAAAATCCTTCCGCTAGCAAAATTTTAAAAGTCCCCCTATTGCTGCCAAGTAGGGATGACAATTGTATAGTTCGTCAGTTATTTTTTTAAAATTATAACATCTCAATTTTTTAGGTATTTTATAATATATAATCAAAATTAGATTTTTTAAAATCATCTCAATCATATCAGTTTCTCCTCGGTATCGGTATGATTAATTTTTACTTTTAAGATATTACCTCAAAATATAGAGTAACTTTTATGTATAGCAAACATAAATATCATATTTGTATGTTTTTGTTATAGTTTTACATAATTGCGTTTCATAGAAAATTTTATGTTTGCTATTGAGTTTTTGATTTGTATAATTTGCTACATATATCCAATTTTATACAAATTGTTCAGTTTTGTATAAACTCATTTATACATTGTAATTTGTATAATAAGATCTGTATTTGTATAATTATAAGTGTATAAGACGAAAATATATGTATTTGTATATACATTTTTCTCTCGTTTTATACAAACACAAATGCATTTTATATATTTTATACTGAAATATATAGCGGTCAAAGCAAAGAAAAAGATGCCAAAAAAGATTCACTTTAGCTTCTAGCTCGATATATAAAATGGCTAATTGTATACCGAATCAGATGACAAAAAAAGGGGATGTTTGCTGCGAATTACAAATAAAATAAACTATGGCTAAATCACTTAATTTGAATTAATAGTTTGTTATTTCATACAATTTTCCCCAAAATATACTACTATTTAAATATTTCTTTCACAAATATGTTCTCGAAGAAAAACTTTAATTTTCACCACAAAGACAAGAATATAAAACTTTATTACCGTATTGTTTGATCTTAAATATTTAATAGGAGTATTTGCATATGTTTTGTTGTATTGTTTCATAGAGTTCCTATTACAATATCTTTTAATTTTAAACATAATTAAGTAAAGACTAATTAAAGAGCAAAGACCCAAAGCCGTCTAATCACCAGAGGCCTAGGACCTACTGTAATCATTTAAAATTTATTAAATATAAATTTATAAAAATAATTCAGATTATATTAAATTCATGAATATATTAGTTATATTTATATTTGAAAAATGTTATAAACATATTTATATATATTAAATTTAACATATTATTAATATACAAAATATATACACATACATGTAAGGTTATTTGGTTCGGTTCGATTTTTTTTTTTTTTTTTTTTATAAATTATAATAACCATCCCAACTGTTCGGGACAATTATACACTTTAATAAAAATTCATAATTTTATTGAAAAAATAATATAAATCTGTTCAATTTGATTGTTTCCGTCTGTTTTTCATATTCCTTTGTCACCCTCCTACTGCTAAGTGCTAACCCATAATTCCATTAAATATTAATTTTTGAATCCTCAATTTAAAAATTACGAGTTAATTCCATATTACAAATGTTATCATACAAAATGATTAAACTTAACAAGTGCCTTATTTTTTTTTAATTCCATAATAACATGCATCGGCAGTGGCGGATTCAGGATTTAGAATCCGTGAGTGCCAAATAAAAGAAAAGTCAAAGGAGTAATAATATAATTAATTTAATTTAAGTCAATAATAATTATAAAAATAAAATAAAATAATGTGCCAGCTGTTTCCTTAAAAAAACGTGCTTGGAGCCTCTTTTTTTCTTCTTAAAAAACGTCTGCAGCAAATGAACCCGCAACATCAGCCTTTTAAAGTTGTCCTCCTACCATGGCACCACAAACCAGTTTTGTTCTCTGGGTGGCACGCTTTATATTTATATAAATATTATATATATATCTATGTATATATAGAGTTTCCGTCGAAGTTCGGGGGTGGCGTGGCACCCCCACATCCCTTCATAGATCCGCCACTGTGCATCGGCAACAACTTTTGTCAGAGTCTCTGCCCTTCAAATGAGCACTTTGTGCACATTGACTAAACCCCCACAATGTAAAAGCGTGCAAACCACATAGATGATATAAATTATACTAGGCAAGCCTTATGCGACAAGTTCGACTCAAAAGGCAGATAACCATCCTCCAAATCAATTGAGTCGTCTCAAAAGACACAAATGCCCCTATTGCTAAGCCATAAGAAGGAAAATATATATAAAAAGAAAAGAATAAAAAAAGGGGGAGGAAGAAAGGGGTGGTTAAATTAAACTAAGCAGTGAAGAAGTGAGAAGAGAGGGGAATGAAGAATGGAATTGAATGGGCAATTCACTTTGGTACTGCTGCTGGCAACATCATTTCACCTTCAACTACACTACGTTTCAGGTATCATAATCCTAGTCTTTCTAGCTTCTGCGCAACAAAAACTCAAGCCCTAGGTTCAAACAATCCCCTGATTTTCTGCAAAATGAGTTAATTATTTCGTTGACTTAATATCCAATACTCTCTAACGAAACCTCAGATAAATAAAATGAATGATTGTAGTAAGGGAATCCTATTTTTATTAGCAATTAGGCAGTTAATTTTGCCGATCGAGCTATACTGGATTTTGAATAATTCGATAACCCCGTAAATTTTTCCATGTATTTACTTCCAATTTATATTGGTGGATTAGTCACCAACTGAGCAGTGTGTAGACTGCAATTTTATTCTTGATGAAAAGATCTTGACGCTCTTCTCACTAGTAGTTAATTATTATTAATCGTACACTCTATCGAGCTTACTTTGTGAGACTACGCTGGCTATGTTGTTGTTGTAGTTGTTCATGTATCTAGTGTATGTAGTGTTTTGTAAGGATGCAAAAGCTTCCTACAGTGATCTGATTTAGTATGTGAATATGTTAGGCTAATAAAAAGTATTGGTTTTCACCTTTGCATATAGATCAGAATGTTAACATAGCCAAACTTTTCACATGTGACAAGCTAGTATAGTGATCTACAAAACCAAACTTATACGGTTCTAATTTAGGTTGCAATTCATATTATTATTAGCGAATTAGAAAGAAGTGCCTAGTGTTTGGAGTTTTTGTAGGGGGTTATTATGGGCCTAGATCATGTGAATAAATAATGACGTTCAAGGAAGCAGCATGCAAGAACTGATCAAATTCATTAAATAGAGGTGGAGTTTTCCAGCATGCTAGAAAATAAGATGGGTAATGGTAATTGTGGCGAAGTCCAGAAATGTTGGGTGGAAAGTGAGGGGTCGCGATGCAGTGCATTCCAGGTGTTAGAACTTAGAGATTATATTATCAGTTAATTGGATTGCTTTTAAGTGGAACTATGAATCACACTTCCTATTTTTAGGTTAGATGCTTGTCGGAGGAAATATTTAGGACCTTTTGTTGTAATGGATCCAAAAGGATATGTGCACATTAAGAGATTGCTTACACATATGGTATTGTAGATACTAAGAAAGTTTGTTTTGGCATGAAGTTGAGGCTGAATGTGTTAGCATCACCTGACACATTTTTTTTTTTAATAAGTTATTAAATGGCATCAAGAAGATGCATAGCAAAAATTACAACAAAAAGGGAGATGTCTACTCATATACAAAAACTTCCAGGACAATTAAGGGGCAGACAAAATCCGAAAAGAGTTCTGCACTAGTGTGAGAACGGTGAGTAAAGATTAGCGGGTATAAAGGAGTTTTCCCTAACCACGGGTTCACACCAATGATTTGTATTGTGTCATAGCATATTAAATATGTATACACTATAAATGATATGTTTGAAGGAGATGTCACTAGTGTGAGAACGGTGCGTAAAGGTTATAAAGAAGTTTTTCCTTAACCATGGGTTTTACACTAAAGATTTGTGTTGTGTCATAGTTGTTTACCCTAGTTATAATGATCCAACTTACCTGTGGCACAATACTGTGTTTACTGATGAAACTAGCAAGGGTAGCAACCAAAAGTTTGACCTATGGAGAAGCACTCTAGAGATAGGGATGTTGGGATGAGTAGAAGTAAGATTGATACATGCACAACAAGTTTTGCTTAACATAATTAGAGTGAAATGAGTGAGGCTATACGGGATTGTAGAGCGTAAGTGTCAACAATTCAGATAGCTATGCTTCATGTTTCAGCTAAATTGAATGTTAGATGAATATATAACAAGGAAAGTGCTACTGTAGTATTATGCAATAGGAGGATACCTACTAAATTTGAAAGTGCTACAGCAGTGGCAAGGGTCACACCTAGAGGATAACTCTTATAAAAGAAAACTTGAAAGTAAAATTAGAGAGGTCACTTGAGATGGTGCTGGTCATGTCCTATGTCGACTTCAGAATGCACTGGACCCTAGGTGTAAAAAAATCACTACTGAATATACTAAATGAGATAGGTAGACCTAAAATCACTGGGCAGAAATCGTCTTGAAAAACATATGATCTCTTAGAATACGTAGCAAAGTAATAGCAATAATGGAAGGAAAAAGTTCATATAGGCGGTACCAAGTAATTGAGATTAAGTTCATGTATTATGCATATTTAGGTTTGTTAGGAGTTGCTTAATCTTGTTAGATATTTATGTGCAACCTATAATGAAAAAGATATATGTATGCCAATAGAAAATGTAGTGACTACCCCTGTAAGAGAGCATAAAGTATTGAATTTAGCAGATTCTAAATGAAGGGGCTTGAATAGTGAGGATTCATATCTCCAACTCCAACTAGCTTGAGATTGATGAACAGTTGTTGTGTAGTGATGTTGTCAAAGTTTTAACTGTTCGTACAAAATGCGAAATCATACTACTTGGATAATGGGGGCTCAAGATATTATGATCTGATTATTAATACAAGTCAAGAGTATTAATTTTGAAGATCTTAAAGAAAACATTGATGGGTCTCAATTAAGATTTTAATTTCTAACATCTTCTTTTCTTACAATGAGTTACTGAATCATTCAAATACAGGTAAAGATAATGGAGTTTGCATTTCACCTGGTGGTCGCTTTCCTAGATTTTCAAATGAAGGAAAACCTCCACGAAAAGTAAAAAAGGGCCCAAGAGATTTGAACCTCTGTAGGGTATTTCGCGGGAAAACTTGCTGTGATGTAACACAGACACATCCTGCTTTTATGTCCATTAGGAGGCTTGCTTCAACTGGAGAAGCGAGCCAGGAGTGCTTGCACTTATGGGAGATGTTAGAATGTTCAATCTGTGATCCACGTGTTGGTGTGCAGGCTGGACCCCCTGTTTTATGCACCTCTTTCTGTGACAAAGTATACCAATCTTGCTCCAACGCATACTTCTCCGTTGATGCTAAGACACAGGTTTGTTTTAGAGTTCAAGTTTGTTAACAGAATTTTTAGATGAGTTATTTAGCAATGGAGTATCTAAATCCACCAGACAATAGCTTTTATTGGATTTTGATTTGGTATTCTGGATCATATACAAAGATGCTGCTTTTTGCTCCTTTGGTTGAGCTCATTAGCTCAATGCCTACGACATCAATTTTAGTTTCTTGTCATGTTTGTACTTATCAGTTATTGACATATTTCACATCTGATTATAAATTACATGTCAGGTTCTAGCACCCTGTGCTGTAAACGATTTTGTGTGTGGTAGAGCGTCCGAATGGATCTCTAATGGGACAGAGCTCTGCCGCGTTGCAGGTTTTTCTGTGAAGTCTTTGTCTGATGATCCAGAAGAAGTTTCTTGCTATGGTGGAAAATCTAGTGTGGATTATATTGCCGATTCATGGCAGACTTCACGATCCAAGGTGCAAGAGAAAGCTGACAGTTCTGGATTAGTGGAAGATTTCAAGCAATGGCTGGAGGACATGACATTTAAAGAGAGAATATCTTGGGCTGTAGGAGGCATGGTTCTTACAGCAGGACTTCTATTTACCAGGTGAGTCAAGTCCTTTTTAGTAGTTATTTTTTAAATTCCTTTAAAATTAAAATAAAAGATAAATAAAGAGAGTCTAAATTTGAGCTTCGTGGACTCTCTCTCACACTGTTGTAGTCTTAGAATGCTAGTTGTTACTGAGAGCCGTATAATCATGTGGACTCTGATTCTTACTCTGTTAGAGTGATCATCATGCATTTGAAAGTTTGTTAATGTCTGTACACTTGTGATATCATACTTCATCACTGTCATTTACCTTTACCATGCAGTCAAAGGAAAAGCCATAGGCAACGCCAGAAACTAGCGGCCCTCCAACGTACTGCCAAGAAATTAGAAGGAAGGGGGAGTCCAAGATCTCCTACAACTTTAGGAAGCCTAAAGGGAAGTTAAAGATGATAACTAACTCCTTACTAAAAGGAGGAATTTCATCTTGTTATTATACTCCCTGACGAAATTAGCAATGAATACAGATTTTAATTGTTATTGTACTTCAAGTGTAAACCAGTGAAGAAATTTTTTGGTGCAACTCTGATGTCGCTGCCTCTCTCTCTGTACCTCTTTTATCTTGTTACATATGGTGCTCTTCTCAGAAACCATATTGGTCTTGACTTTAAAGGCAAGTTCGATAACACGGAAACCGCTGGAATCTATAAGCCATTTCAGTTACCCTGTGATAGCATCAAGTGGGTTCTCTGTTGAAAGTGCAGGCACGAGTCCGATTACAGAAAAAGATCAGTTGCAGTGCTTGAATTTATACTTGGTTTTTTGAAGTGATGGAATAAGCACGTCATTTTACACAGATTTAGGGATTGTTAATAGATATATTTTCTATTAATTACCAAAACACTACTATTAAATCAGCTTTTAATTAAGAATGAAGGGTTAAATTTTGAGGACGTCTTTGATAGATTTAAAATCCTTCATCTTTCCAGTTACCAGTTGGCTTTCTGACAACTATGTCATGGTTCATGAATATGAATATAGACGTCAATCAAACATGAATCCACCCCTTCTTCAAAGACTATAAAAGAAAGCAATTATATTTTGCTGATACTGAACTTCTATGTTTGATATACTGGTAAAATATAATGAACGTATTTGAAGCGTATGTATAATTGTAAC
>JAJOOS010006627.1:0-20001 GCA_029582725.1 Solanum chiquidenum
AAGATGATATAAAGTGATTAAATAATTAATAATAAAGAACGAAAATGACACGTGGCACTTTTAAACTGGTCCATGGCAGTGAAAAAGCTGCATGACGCGCCTCATGTGCGTGGTAACAACCCTGACGAGGAAATGGGTCAAAATGGCCCATTTACAAAGATATTAAATAGTTTCGTGGGGTGATAGGACACTTTGAAAGTTAAGGTGTCTTTATGCAAATACGGGACAACTTTAATTGTGTCTTTATGTCTTTTCTCTTTAATCAATTGTATGATTCCCAAAATGACTTTTTTTTTAAGCTTAAGTGGATATCTGCTTAAGTTAAACCAATCTAAGATCTGTAATAAGAGCATCCGTCGACAAAAGGATCACCTTAAGATGATCATCTCGTGGCTATTGAGAACGAATGAAATCAGATGGTTCTATGAAAAAATAGGAAAAATGATTCATTCGCCTTTCTAAGAGGAGTAGGATGTTGGTGATGTAGTGGTTTTGATTGAATTGCTTTTTGAGAGTAAAAGAAAGACTAACTAGATTACAGTGTTTGATATTTAAGCTATAGAAGTATCGGAGACTGTTTGAATTGGCTTAATTTAGGTGCTTTTAAGCATTTTTGTAGAGTTTGGATGGTATAAACAAGTGCCTTTGCACTTGTTTTTAAGCTAAATTAACAAAAATAAGCCAAAAGACATCAGTTAGGATTCCTAACTTATGGCTTATGCTTATAAGCCATAAGCTATAAGTCCATCCAAATAGGCTCTTAGTGGTGTGGTGTCCAGGGTGTGACGGCGGTCATAAAATTGTAATGAGGACCAGGTTTTGAATTCAAACTGAGGGGAAAAAAATGGTGATTTCTTCTGCTTAGCTTGGTGGGTAGAGTTATCCGATACATGACTTGGTGAGGAAAAAACAAGCTATTGCTTAAACTAATCCTGAGTTTTATGTGGAAAGGAAAACTGAAACCAGACATTGTTAATCTTGTATTGACAGTGTTAAGTTTTATGTGGAGACATTTCTCCACTAATCGCAACCAAACATTACCTCAGAATAATTGTGATTGTGTTGGTTGTTTTAGATAACATTTGTGAGCGGGATAGGGTTTGCTGCATTAATGCTCAGAACCTAGCACACTTCTCAGTTTTGGCGAAGTTCTATTTAGTTAAGATGTTCTAGGATTAGTTGTCGTACTTTTCTAGTGTTTGTCCCAATAACAAAAAAAAGTATAAGTCGCCTTTCCCTGAAACTGTTGTTTGATTATTTTTAGATATACTTGTCATGGTTTTTTACTTGCAATTGCTTGACACTGAAAATCGGCAATAGTCTAATGCTTCAGTATGCAATCTTCAATTTGTGTTGCATCTATGCTGTTGAGTAACTTGATAATAGGACTTGGGTAGAGTAACTGTGACTTACATGTTGGGGATGTGAGTTATTATTAGAAGTGAGACATCTTTCTTTTTATGGACAATGTATAACTTTGACATCTTAAAATCATTTGCAGATTGTGGCTCCTTCTATTTCAACATTAAATAATAGTGTATCCATTTTACACCAAGTGCCGGAAGGTCATGTTGGAGTCTATTGGAGAGGAGGTGCCCTTTTAAATACAATAACTGATCCAGGTGATACAGTGCTTTGTCTAGATGGTCATTTGCATTTTTGTGGGGTATCTCCTTATTTTGAAGTCTATTGTTGACCAAACATGTATGTTTATATGTGTAGGTTTTCATATGAAACTGCCCTTTATAACTCAGTTTGAACCCATTCAAGTTACTCTTCAAACAGATCTGGTAACATTTCCTTTCTGTTTTTATATTTGTAAGGTTTTTTATCTCAAAATTTCTGAGATCCTGAGTTTCTAGAAGCATGACTTTTTAGTAATGTAAACCCTGATTAAGAATTGGGTCAATGATGTCTCTGGATCATTTGGTAAATGCAGGTAAGGGATATTCCTTGCGGAACCAAAGGAGGCGTGATGATCAACTTTGAGAAAGTAGAAGTAAGCTATCTACCTTGTGGTAATGGTATAATTATATGCAGGAATGCATTGTCATCTTATTTGTTTCATGTGCTTTCAGGTTGTTAACCGCCTTCGGAAGGATCACGTGTATGATACCCTGCTGAATTATGGGGTCAATTATGATAATACATGGATATACGACAAGATCCACCATGAGATCAATCAGTTCTGCAGTGCTCACAGCCTTCAACAAGTTTATATTGACATGTTCGATCAGGTAAGAATCTTCTTAGCCTCTATGTACTGATGGTCTGCCAGTTTCTGTAGTCAACATTAATGAACTATCCTTTTCTGTTTCTTCTGGTGTTTGTGCTGTTCAATGTGTCTTTAACAGTTTCTTGGTTTAACCTGCTGAGTCATGCTTTCCTCCCTTAGAGATTCTCTATTTCCATGCTTAAAATCCATGATATGCCTTGTAAGGCAAGGAATTGTCTGATTATCTACATTCTCCGGGGTTCTAAAACAAAAATTCAGCAAACTTTATTTAGCCAACATTATTGAATAGTCTTGACGAGGTGCCTGCCAAAACATTTTCAGATCGATGAAAAAATGAAAGATGCTCTTCAGGCCGACTGCACACGATATGCTCCAGGTATTGAGATTCTCAGTGTACGTATTACAAAACCCAGCATCCCGGAGAGCATAAGACGAAATTTTGAGAACATGGAACAGGAGCGCACCAAGGTATTAAATGGAGAACTCTGCTTCTTCTTTTTGTCTGAACTGAATGATTTGTTTTCCACCATCTGAGAAGTGACAAACTTGTGCCCATCTCCCTAAAAACCCCAAACCACACACACACAACAGAAAAAAAAGGAAAAGAAAAAGAAAAACAATGCCGGAGAACTTTCTTTGCGTTATTGTTTCTCTCACCCTATCATCATAATAACAGCTATTGAGTACTGACCATCAAAGTGTTCCCCAATGTGCCGTTGTTGCATAGTTAGTTCCTTCTGATGCGATATTAGGGCTACGATTAACAGTGACTTAATTAGTAATCCATCCGTGCATCAATGATGTGTTACAGGTCTTGATTGCAGTAGAGAGACAAAGAGTTGCTGAGAAGGAAGCAGAGACGCAGAAAAAGATAGCAATTAGTGAAGCTGAAAGAAATGCTCATGTTAGTAAGATCCAAATGGAACAGAAGTTGATGGAAAAAGATAGTGCTAGGAAACAAGAGGAAATTTCAAATTCAATGTACCTAGCTCGTGAAAAGAGCCTGGCAGATGCATCTTACTATCGGTGAATTCTCTAAACTTATCGCCTATTTAACGAGGAGTGAAAATATGCATACTAACTAGTAATTACCATATCTGGGATTTTCCAGAACAATGAAAGAAGCAGAAGCAAACAAGCTGAAGCTTACTCCAGAATTTCTAGAACTGCGATTCATTGAAGCTATAGCCAATAACTCGAAAATTTTCTTTGGGAATAAGGCAAGGCTCATCTTCTTATTACATCCATCTCCATCCCCTCTCTTAAGTTTACGCCTTATAGCATTCTGTGCTTACACAAAAATGTGATTTTTCAGGTGCCCAACATGGTTCTTGACCAAAGGCTACTTGGGAACTTTTTGCAAGAGGCTGTACCGCGAGCGGAGTCTTAGGGGTGTACTGTTTATGCTCGTATGTTATATCACATGGAGAATGATAAAATGTATTGGTTTATCTGTATGTTTCATTCTGAAATTTCTGCATCATGTTTTTTCCCCTCTTTGGACATGGAAATTCTCCATTTTTGAATATGATATTTGTTTGTGGAATCGGATTGTGAATGGTAAATACCAAGCAGTATTGTATGAAGATTTGATTCGTCTTAGTAAGTGTTTGGACATAGATTTGGCTGAAATTTGGAAGAAAGAGTATTTCGAAGTTGAATTTGAAAAATAATATTTGAAAGTCGAAATTGTGTTTAGACATGTATTTCACTCGAAAAACAATGAAGCTCTGTGAGTGAAAAAATTAGTCAAAATCTACTTTCCAAATTTGAAAACCCCTTCTTATGAAACTAACCAAAAAAGAATCCATTTTATAACCAAACAATGTTTTGTTATTTCTCAAAAAAATAAAAAAATAGTTTAGTTTGGTTAGTGTAAACAATAATATAAAATATATGTTGGTTGAGTGCAACAGTGTCAAGAAGGGCATTTGGTCTAGTGGTATGATTCTCGCTTAGGGTGCGAGAGGTCCCGAGTTCAATTCTCGGAATGCCCCTTTATTTTTTTTATCCATCAATCGACACTAGTACTCGACTATTTACTAACCTACTCAACCGTTTATTCTTTTTGTCCATCAATCGAACTAACCTACTCAATCCTTTATTCTCTTTGTCCATCAATCGACACCACTACTCGACTATCTACTAACCTACTTGACCCTTTATTCTTTTTGTCCATCAATCAACACCACTACTCGACAGTCTACTAACCTACTCACCTTGATCATGACACATTAACACCACTACTCGACTATCTACTAACCGACTCTTTATTCTTTTTGTCCATTTATCGACATAACTACTCGACTATCTACTAACCTTGATCATGACACATTTCGGCTATCTACTAACTTTTTATCATAATCCTCACCCTACAAACTGTCAACAAGATAGCTAGTATGATATTACTAATACAGAGGAAGTGGAGAAGCCTTTTCCAAATAAAATGTAACACTACTCAGCTACTTAGGAGATGTTTTTCTCCCATCTAAAATGCGATACTACTCGACTCGAATTCACAACTTTCACGACGGTGACTCAGCTACCTAGGAGATGTTTCTCCCAACTTAAAATACGACATCACTCGACTACATGCTAACCTTCTATCTTAATCCTCAACTTTCATAACACAATTTTGACTACTTACTAACATTCTATCATAATCCTCAACTTGCTTATATTTTTATTTTAGATCATGTCATCGTACAATAGTTAAATTAAAAAAGTGATTTTGTTAGTGTACTTCATTTTTAAAAAAATTAATGAAGTCAAATACCAAACGAACGGTTTACAAATAAAGACGAAAAAGCAAAAAGTTGGTGAGCTGAGGTTAATATTTTTTTAAGCAAAAAAAACTTGTTTGGAAAAGATTGGTCCAAAATTTATTTTAATATTTATATTACCAGTCTAGCATGTTTGTATCAGTTTGCACATGCTGTTTTAATTTGCATATAACATAATTATTTAAGCTTTATACCTAATTTATTCAAACTTTTGACTAATCAAATGCTAATCAAAACTAATAATTAGTTGGCACAATATGCCTAACTTATTGTGTGGTGTCATTGTCTTCTACTACTTGATGATAATTAGATTTTCCCACTTGAGTAAGTGGAATATTGAAAATTGACACAAAGACATTTCACCTTTCAAGCTAATCGAGGGTCTATCGAAAACAATTTCCTTATCTCTCGTAAAAATAAGGATAAAATCTACGTAAATTCCATCTTTTTCAGATATTACTTGTGGATCGAGCATATAGATAATAATTACTTGTGAGACCTATGTATATTAAGAGAAAGACATAGATAGATAGATGATAATTTTTTATATTTTTGGTTAAAAAAAAGATAATTTATTTCATATTTTCATAATTACATTTTTATTTGTTAAAAGGTTTCTCTACTTAATTTTCTTCTCCTACTTATTAGGTAATGCTTTCCCAGAGGCAGGGAAAAAGTTTGTAATTAAAAAAAAGTAAGAGAACACTTTTTGGAAAAGTTAAATTAATGTTGTATTGTGGAAAACCTAATATTTATTAATTTTTTAGACCATAATTGCCCATATTTTCCTTACTTTTTGTGTGATTGATTCTGTTTTCATCTATATCTACTTAGCAAGAATCTTTGCATTTAAATCAGTGGAGAAGAGGAAATTGAAAAGTCATCAAACATTATTTATTTATGTCAAAGAATTGAATGGTTGAGATGTCATTTTCTCTTTAATCAGAGGTATCAGATACGAATTATAAGAATTTATTCATCAACAAATTAAAAATAGTTGCACAAAACTATCTCTGATAGTTTGTACTGGTATGAAATGAGCATATTCAAAATATTTTATTTCTCATATTAGATGTACTTTATGAATATCTGAATTGATCGAAATAGTTAACTTTAAATATCAAATAATTAAAAAAGGAAAAAAAATAACATGAGTTTTGACTTTTGGTCCAAAGGCAACTTCAAAATTATGTAAACCAATGGATGTGGAAATTGATGCCTTTTCCAGCAACTAAAGCGGAGGACCAGATAGTATTTATATTGAAGTTTAATTAATTTGAATTTATTTTACATAAAGTCATTCAAAGAAAATGTTATCTATTAATTTTTTTTCCATATTTAGGAAAAGATACCTCTTTTAACACTAAAAAGGAAATGTTTTCAACAACTATAACTATTCATTTATATATACCACTATCCAACTTAATTTAAGGTAATTACTTTTTTTTAAACTGAAATAACTTTATCGAGAAAAAGATTTTTATACATCCTTTTAAAAAGAAAATTGTATATTTTAATTAAATATATGTTGTCCCTTCTTGAGAAGAATAACATTATACTATTTGGGGAGCCTTACAATTTTTTTCTAATATACTACGATCAACTTAATTAAATTGACTAAATTCTATAAATTTTAATGAACAGAATTATGAAAAGATTTTTAAAATGAAAGAAAGAGATACGTGGTAAAATGGGACCATGCACCTTATAGTCTGTTAAGCATCATATACTCTATTGAAATAGAGTTTTTTTTTAATATTCGATCTTAATTGACCTATCATTAATACACGGAAAAAAACAAAAAGAAGACTTTGACAAAGAATATTAGGGAAAATGGAAGAAAAAATAATATTGACCATAGTCCCATATTAGGAAAAAAATAAAAAAAATTCATGGTCAAACGCTAATTATCACAAATTCTTTTAGCATAAATAAACTCTACATAAATATATTTGTGTGTTAAAAAGTTTCTCCACTTAATTATCTTCTTCTACTTTTTAGGTAATACTTTCCCATAGACAGGGAAAAAGTTTGTTCTAATTAATAAATAAAAAGGTTAGATATAACACTTTTTTGGATTAATGGTGTTTTTAAATGGAAAACCTAGTATTTATTTAATCTCTTAGACAATAATTGCACCTTGTCAATTCAAATAATGACTAATCAACTTAAAATAGTTGGCACACTTATTTTATGTAGTAGTTTTTTGTGTCCTCATTCTTCTACTTAGCAAGAATCTTTGCACTTATATTAGTGGAGAAGAGCAAATTAAGAAAATTCAACTAGCACTAAATTTTATATTGAAAAAATTGAACGATTAAGATTTCTTTCAGTCTTAATTAGAAATATTAATTTTGAATGATGAGAAAAGCGAACTTCTTGGGGTAGAGAACACCTTTTTATTAAAATTGAATTTGTCCCACAAGAAGCTGAATTAATCAGATAGTGAACTTTTTTTTCATCTAGTATCTGCATTGGTGGAGTCTGACTATATTCAGATTTGCACTGTGTAGGACTCTATTCGGAGAAAATGCTCTCTAACAAGGATTTTTTTTCATATCCAAGACTCGAATTCAAAACTTTTGATTAAAAAAGAAACAACTTCATCCATTGCACTATATCCTTTTATGGTCGGACACTAAATTTTGAATAATGGCAATTAATAGGGAAAAAAAGAACACCAATTTTGACTTTTGGTCCAAAGACTCCCAAAAGAAAGGCTACTTAAAAAATTCTAAATCAATGGATGTGAAAATTGATGCCTTTTTAGTAATTATGAGGGAGGAGGAGAAGATACCTATTGTAATCCTTAAAAAATAAATGTTTTTAAGATTTAACTTTTTTTTTTTTTTATAAATATAAATGTGAAAAACAAATATTCTTCACAATTGTAGGTAGTCAAATATTTCCCCATCTTGAGAAGAGTAGCATTATACTATTTGGTAAGCTTTAACAAATATTTTCAAATATGTTAATCATTAATCTGTATTATCGCGATTGTTGATATAGAGTAAACCTTCCATATAAATTGAATTCTATAGATTTGATGGATAGAAAAGTTCAGAGTGAAATAAAGAGATATTTGATAGAATAAAGACCACTCTAACTTTTGAGTGTGCTATCTTGAACCATCGACATCATTAAAATAAAACTTTTTTTAAAAATAATTATATTTGATCTTGATAAGCCTATTATTAATATACGAAAAAACAAAGGAAAACTTTATAAAAGAATTATAAAGAAAAACATAAAAAGAACATTGCCGTTTGTATGAAAGAGATAGATATTAGCAATACCCCTACCTTAGCTTTCAATAAATAATCAAAAACGTAATCAGAATATGAAGTTAATGAACTCAAAATTTTAATTATTTTGAGAATTTTAAAATAAATATAAAAATTTAAATCAAAATTATTAATCATGAAAAATCGTACAAGTCAATGATATACCATAATAAGCATATTAATATTTTCCTTTCTTTGGGTGTGGGGGCATGTGAGGAGACATCCATTCAAATTGTCACCATGCAATATAGTGGATGAAGACTTTGGGCACATGGTTAGAGTCAGTGGTTCGATTGAATTCAATATATTTTGCTTAATTAATTTATTTATATTAAAAAAATTATTTTATATATATATATATATATATTAGATTTTGAATCTAATCATTAACACTCAAAATTTATTCGAAAATTCTGAACTCAAAAAGTTCAAATTCTATTTCTACCTCTTGTATATATACTAGAGCACCATGAACATGGATTGTCTACATGAATATATTCACATACACAACTAAGTAGTTATAATCATTTTAATTATTTTCTTTGGGCCAAAAAGAATGGTTGATATATGCTTCACTACTGTGGATAGATATCTCATGTACAATAATGTCATAATTGGAATTAATTTTATATACATATTTCTCTCTCTTTGTTGTTGTTTGACTTAATTATAAAAGCCAATGCAATTCACACTTTCCAATATACCTCAATTTGTTTTGCAATTCTTCTCCTCTTCTTTTGCCCTTTCAAAATAGCTAAATTTCACTACTTTAGTTTGTTTGGAGTTCCATTCTTGATGATGCATGTGAAGTAGTGTTCTTGGATATTATTTTGGTGGGTTTTATAATATAATTGGTATGTTATCTTTATCTTTTTCTCTCATATTCTTTACTATATAAAAAAAACTTCTAGCTTATAGATAATTAATAATTTATGATTAAATAGGATTAACGATAGCTTTTTGCTATTTTTGCGATATAAATTATCCTTCGCTAATTCATGTTATGAGCACTATTAAAAATATTGAAATTAGCTATGAATTTTGTAGCAAACATATATCTGTTGTTAAATAATAGTATTGACAATTTTTATTATTTAGCTATAAAATGTGTTCATGATTAAATCTTAAGCTTTTTTTGTTGCTTGTGTTTGATCCTTGTTTAAAAGAATTTAGTAAATGAATTGTTCTATAATTTTTACGTTTAGAAATTAAATTTATTTCTAGTGGAATATAAAATCTTTAATGACACAAATCATAACAATATAAAATTATATTTTATTTTAAAAGCAAATATTAAATGTCAACACTCTAGATAAGTCAACAATTTCGCTTGTTGAAAAAGATTGATTTGATATAATTAAATTCATGTTTTTTGGTACAAAAATTAATTATTTAAACTTTTATATAAACCTTAAATTGCAATTTTCTACTAATGACTCATCAAACTTCTTTAAGTGACACTTGCCTAACTTTTTTGTCTCATTTTTTACGTCACCAAACCTGAAAAAAAATTAGTCGAATCAGATATTTTTATCACATTAATTAATAAGCAAAAATAAGAAAACTCAGAAGTAAAAAAACACAAAATATGTGATACTTTACTCAAGATTATTTCTTTTGTTAAGAAAAAAAAGCAAAGTTTTCATAATATATTGATAAAGTAACATAAAGTCTAACATAATAAAGTAAAAATTGAGTAATTATTCCTAAATTCTATGTAACTTTTTGTAATGAAATTAACTTAATAATATGACAAATAAAACAACAAATTGTTGTTATAATAAGTCAAAACACACTAATTAATTATGAAATCCAAGAAGAAAATGTAGGGGAGTAATTTGAAAAATGAAGATACAAAGAAGATTTTTTTTTTTTAAAAATAGAGTATAATTTAATTTGAAAAAGAATAAAAAAGAAAATATGACAAAGAACATTGACTAACACCAGAAAAAGACAAAAATAATAAATTTCTATTTCAACTTTCAACCATCACCCAATAAATAAGGAGAGTGCTATATATTTTATTTTGATACTGTCATTTAATTCATACGTGTTATTTAATTTTTTTCTTTGTGTATCCATTTTAAAATAATTTCAAATATATAATATTTGAAATTTCACATAATAGTTAAAGTTCAAATACGTCTAGCTTGAATTTCAATTATACATATCATAAGATCAAATAAAAATGTTTGAATTAAACAAAAATAACTAAACATGAAACTTCAAACATTATTTTATCATACATTGCATATGTAAAATAAATACACATACAAAAATCTTTATAACAAGACACACACATATTAAATAACGATATCAAAACAGACTTTCTATCTCATAAAATTAGAATAAGATCATTGACCCTTCATTTAGGTACATAGACAATTGTCCACATGCAATTTGACCTCCCAAGATATATATATATATCAAGTTTTTTTAGATTTTTTTTTGTGTATTTTTTTTTTGTCTTGCGGAAATTTTGACTCCTCCATTGAAGCGATAAAAGATTCTGACAACATGATTCACAGCTAAGAATAACAACAATCATTATTATATATCTTAGCTGATGAATGTCCAAATATAATGGGAGTTTATATATACACTTTGTTTGGAATTACCAAAAAAGAAAAAACCCAATGCTTCCCATTTTCCCAATACCAAATCTCTCTTTGCTTTGCTTTTCTTCAAGAAGATTCAACTTTTGATGAACATTTTGGGGTTCCATTCTTGTTGAAAAGTGGGGTTCTTGATAATTGTTTTGGTGGGGTCTTACAGTAGGTTGGTTATCTATCTTTTTCTTTGTAGTGATAAAATAAAAATCAAATCTTTATTCTTTTTTTCTTTATGTTGCTTGTGTTTGCACGTTTGTAGATATTGTTTATTGTTAAAAGATTCAATTTTTTTGGATTATTAATTTATTATAATAGGTTCTTGATACCCTTTTGACATGGTGAATGGTTGTTGTTTGAGAAGAGAACAATGGATATTTGGTGGCCCAAATGGTGGTTAAGTCCAAAAAGATGTTCACTTTTTTGTGTTCTTTCATTTTTCTTTTTGTTAAAGATTCTTGATACCCTTTTGCAATATGATATGGTGAGTAAATTGGGTTGTCTTGTTTGTGAGGAAGGATTTGATTTTTATGTGGAAATGGTTTGTGAAAGCTATAATTTTGTAGTCAATTGTTTCCTTTTTAGATAGAAAATTTCTTACTTGTGACCAATCTATAGGTAGGGGTAAGGTTTATGAACACTTTGCCATTTCCAGACTCCACTTTGTAGGACTACACCGTGTATTTTGTTGTTGTTTGTGCTATATTCAGATTGTTCATACATTTGTTTTCAAGTTTTTAGGGAATTTTGTGAGTAAAGTTTCTGTCTTTGTGGTTTCCTAGGATGCAGACAGATATGTATATGACAAACATAAGTTCCCTGTGTCTGGGGATGTGGTCCCCATGGCAGTGGAGGAGCTGTTTTGCTGATTTTCTCTTCTCTACTTCCATTGATGCAGACAATGAATTTGGGATGTGTTAATCTGTTGTAACAATTTAAAAGATTGAATCTTTAATGTTTGTTATGCTTTATTTAAGCCGAGGGTCTATCGGAAACAACCTCTCTATCTCTATGAGGTAGGGGTAAGGTTTGCTTTATTTAAGCTGATGGTCTATTGGAAACAACTTCTCTATCTCTACGAGGTAGTACACTCTAACTTTACACTGGTATGTTGTTGTAATCTTCCTCTTTTTTGTGTCCCTTTCTTCTTTGGATAGGATTATTGGAGCCTTACCAAGTTGGCAGTTCTTTCACCAGAAAAGGTCTTATCTAGTGGATTCAAGATGTATATGGTTGAAAGCAAAGGTGGTGCTATAGCTTGTATGCTATTTTCTTTGTTATTGTTAGGGACATGGCCAGCTCTACTGACTTTACTCGAAAGGCGAGGCCGTTTTCCTCAACATACTTATCTTGATTATACCATTACCAATCTGTTGGCTGCTGTGATCATTGCTTTAACCTTTGGTCAGTTTGGGCCAAACACACCAGAAATGCCTAATTTTCTCACTCAACTCTCTCAGGTTAGTGCTCTTCAAAGCCAAGATCCCAGCTGTATTTTTTTTAGGACAATGTTTCTTGTATTCGATTCAACGTATTGTTCAAATTGAAAAAATGGTGAAGGGGGGTCTTGGCATAACTGGTAAAGTTGCTGCCATGTGACCAGGAGGTCATGTGTTCAAGCTGGGAAACAGCCTCTTGCAGAGATGTAGGGTAAGACTGTGTACAATAGACCCTTGTGGTCTAGCCCTTCCCTAGACCCGTGCATACAGGGAGCTTAGTTCACCGTTAAGTACAAGAAACATATGGCACCTTTTCGACACGATAAAATGTAAAAAAGCAAATTAGATTACTATTCTCTTCCAAGATAGCACATACTTTTGATTGATGAGTAGCACTAACTTATAGTTCTATTACTTTTTAATAGAGATATATATGAGCTTTTATCAATTAACATTGCAGGATAATTGGCCCAGTGTCTTGTTTGCAATGGCTGGAGGGATGGTCCTCAGCCTCGGGAACCTCTCAACTCAATATGCTTTTGCTTTCGTTGGTTTGTCAGTCACCGAAGTTGTCTCTGCCAGCATTACCGTTGTTATAGGTATCATTTTAACTTCAGCAACTTCTATTTTCCTGAAGCCGGTACAATGTGTTGGAAAGATGACATGTGCTATTCCCTTGGTTATGACAGGAACAACCTTGAATTATTACCTTGACGACAAAATTAACAAAGCTGAAATTCTGTTTTCTGGAGTTGCATGCTTCTTGGTTGCCGTTTGTTTAGGCTCTGCTGTTCATTCGTCCAACAACGCTGATAACAAAACCAAGCTTGATAATTATTCAAATGACTGTAAAGACGGAGTCGGGTATGCATCAGTATGCTAGCATACTTCTCTTGTTAATTCTTACAATGTTTATGGTTTCCTTTCTTCTGATCATTTCAAGGAAATCGACCTTTTTTTGGCTTTAGGTTGTCGTAACGATGTCATGCATACGTGTAGAGTTAGGTGACTTGCATGTTATGAACTAATACAATTCCTCATCTCTGTGTGTCTTCTCATGTTCCTCTAGTTATAAGAGTAAAGTGCTGGATATAATTATATATACTAAAATTCTGTTTTAGAACTTGATCAATAATCGCAGAAAATTGATGTCCAACTTAATTGCACATTTGCAGGACTAATGGAGTTACTTCCTTCAAACCAACAAATTTTAATCAAGGTATTGTGAGCTTGAAAATCGAAAATATGATTCCCATATCTTAGATTGATTTATAACATTTCGCAATACTGAATATCCGATCAGGTGGTATAAATGGTTTGGAGGATGGAGATGCTTCTGAGAAGGCAAAATTTGGGACTGCGGCTTTCCTTATAGAACTTGAGAACACGAGATCAATCAAGGTCGGAATTTCTTTTTCTTATTGCATTTTCATTCTCACAGTAAGCTCACACTTTATCGCTATACTTGCCTATAAGTCTCTAACTAGACTAAGAAGATTCTTGGCAAACACGAATTTAGGTGTAAGTATAACAAACAACAACATAATAACTTACTAATTTTTTTGTGAAATACATTGTAGCTACATTGTAATTGTTAATTTGTGTATGCTTGCAGGTTCTCGGGAAGGGCACGTTCATTGGTTTGACCATAACATTCTTTGCTGGGATTTGCTTCTCTATGTTCTCGCCTGCGTTCAACCTAGCCACAAATGATCAATGGCATACTCTCAAAGATGGAGTTCCACACTTGACCGTCTATACAGCATTTTTCTACTTCTCATGCTTTTGTTTCATAATTGCCATGGTTTTGAACCTCACCTTCTTGTACTACCCTATACTAAATGCACCCAAGTCATCGTTCAAGGCTTATCTCAACGACTGGAATGGCAGAGGTTGGGCCCTTTTGGCTGGACTTGTGTGTGGCTTTGGTAATGGTCTCCAATTCATGGGGGGTCAAGCAGCTGGATACGCAGCTGCAGACGCTGTTCAGGTTTGTGCATTTATCAGCCAATTATACTTTTACTACACATCAACTACGTCTCATTTCATTGACTATATGAATCCACTATGACGTAAGGAACCTTCCTCCGTTATCTAAGTTCATTACCGCTCTGCAAAACTCTTATAACTGAGTCTAAAAATTGTTGATGTTAGAGTAATATTCCCTTTGTTCTAGTTACGACACTATCTCCTTTTAAGTTTTATTCCAAAAAAAATGACATCTTTCTATATTTTAGAAACAATTTAACTTTAAACGTCCTATTTTACCAATGACATGACTTTACAGACACACACAAACATCATCATGACATGTTTAAGACCATAAGTTTCCGCAGATTTCTTTATTTCTTTCTTAAACTCCGTGCTCAGTCAAATAGATTCACGTAAAATGAACTGTAGGGATTATCTATTATCAGATTGACTACTCATATATCGTTCTCTATATTGAGCACACTTGGTCATTTGAAATATATGTCAAATTTGCAGGCATTGCCTCTTGTTAGCACATTTTGGGGGGTGATTTTGTTTGGAGAATACAGAAGATCATCAAGGAAAACATATACACTCCTTGCAGGCATGTTGTTAATGTTTACAGCAGCTGTTGCAATTCTCATGGCATCATCAGGACATCGCAAATAGCGCGACGTAGTGTAGTTGTAAGAATATGTTCTTCTGTACATATTATGTTTACATTTCCTTGTTGTCACGATCCCTAAAATTAGGGAGAAATAATATAATCGGAGAAAAGAGGAGGATTGATTTTAGTTAACTCCTCTCGTTTTTATGATGGTGTTTGATTCAACACAAAGTTAGAAGAATGTTCATTTGGCTTATGTATTATTGAATGTATTTGGAGTGTGAGTTCCTGAAAATAATTGTGTCAAATTCAGTTCTTTCATAGTAATATATATATATATTCATCAACATTTTAAGCTGCAAAAACTATAGGAAAATGAGGATTCATGATAGACTGACAGACTGACAACTAGCGTAAAACCAGTCAATTTATAAATATTTAACAATCTATAATCGTTAGATTTGACGAAAGCAATGATTATTTTTTTTAACCATAAATGTCAATTTTTTTAATCAAATCATAAAAATGCAACAAAAAGTAAAACTACAGTAGACCAAAAAGATACTAAAAATATCACAGATTACACCTTCAAAAAAGTTGCATCAAACTCTAGAACAACAATAATAACATATTCAGTATAATTTCAAAAAGTCTTGATCCAAATTATTAGAAATAAATCAAAAATAATAGATCCTACAAAAAATGTACGGTTCTTGTTTCGATAAATATTTTTATAAGAAAAGTATTACAGACGCAAATTATTAATTTCGTTTCTAAACTTACCTTAAAAACACCTGACTTTTTGAGAATTTAGGAGTTTATTTTGCTCATAAAATTTCGCTCATGATGAAATATCGAGATTTTGGGAAGTATTAAAGGACTCAAATTATTAAATACATACTTAAAAGTTGAGAAGGACTATTTTGAATTACCATCAAACTTTCTGAAGCCGCCGGTGAACTAAGCAGCCGCCAGGCAAAATCATCGGAAAAACACTCCGGTGAGTCAATTCTCTGATTCTCAGTAATTTATTTTCCAATTTTGCTCTTCTGCTGATGAAAAATGCAGTTTAATGAACGATAATCCGGTTTTACACCTGAAAATTCCAGTTTTCAATTTGATTTCTCATTTTTAGTTGTAAAAATTCAAACTTTTGTGAGTGAATTCACAATCTGATCCAAAATCTACGGCCAAATGCTAACTAAGTGATAGTTCACAACATGTTCGACAAAATGTCCAGCTGAACTTTTGTTTATTGATTCTTTTAGTTTATGTTATTCAGGTATGGATATAGCTCATTGCCATCTTGATGGAAATGCTGACGCTGTGGAGTTTTGTCCACACGAATCTTTTCACAATGTTCTAGCAGCATGTACGTATACTTTACAAGAAGGAGATCAACCTAGTAGAACTGGTAGTATATCCCTGTTTGATGTTGATGCTGATTCGAGTCGCCTTAGTTTGATACATAGAGTACAAACTGCTGGTATATTTGATATAAAATGGAGCCCGGTCGGTGGAATTGTGAGGCCACTACTGGCTCAAGCTGATGCTGATGGTTATGTTAGAGTTCACAAACTTGAATCTTGTTTGGATGAATCACAAGTTCCTGGTATGTTTGAGCATCTCTTGTCGTGTTTTATGTTATTTATCATCAAAGGGGAAGTGTTACATGAGGGAGAACATATTTAGTTTTTTATCTAGTATGAAAACCAAGTTATGGAGTATCTGGAATGAAATGAGTCTAGTGTTGAGAAATGCGTCTAGTTTAACTTGGCATCGAGGTGTAGTATGTTGTTGTATTGGATCAGAGGCATATAAGGAAGCCCCCAGGTTGCTATCGGATTAGGAATAGATAGCTTTGGGAGATATCATTTTGTTGATTTTATTAAAAATATATTGGTAAAAGCACTGAAATACACTTGTATGAGGTTAAAGGTACTTTATAGCAGTTATATGTAACGGAGGAAGGAGATAATGGAAATCTTTTAGTAATGTGTAGATTGGAGGAATTGGAATACAATGTCTCAATGACCTTTGACGTAATACAAACTTCATAACCACCTTCATTTGAAACTGATTTTTTTCACTTAGCTATTAAGAAGTTGTACCGGGTGTGTTGTTGTTGTTATACCCATCGACCTCTTTTTCCCTTTTTCATTTAGCATTGGTGGTCCTTGAAGTACCTTGCTTCATTTGGCACTTTACTTTTAATAACCAGCTGAAGCACTAACATGGCAGGATCTTATTATTATTACAGGGAATAGTTTACTGGAGATAAGCGACGAACATGTCAGTTCCTCTATGTGCTTGTGTATAGACTGGAATCCGTCAGCTACATCCCTCGCTGTGGGGCTTTCAAATGGATCAGTCTCGATAATTTCATTCCTTGAGTCTCAGCTGAGCATTTCCAGAGACTGGAAAGCGCATGACTTTGAAGTTTGGGCTGCCTCTTATGATATCCACCAACCACAGTTGGTGTATACAGGTTCAGATGACTGCAAATTTAGTTGCTGGGATTTGCGAGATGATCCCTCTAACATAGCATTCCAAAATAGAAAAATTCACACAATGGGGATTTGCTGCATTACTAAGAGTCCAAATGACCCTCATACCTTACTCACCGGTAGCTATGATGAACACCTAAGGGTATGGGATGTAAGATCAACCGCAAAACCTGTACATGAGACGTCAATCTCCTTGGGTGGAGGGGTTTGGAGAATTAAGTACCATCCTTCTGTACCGGACCTAGTCTTGACTGCTTGTATGCACAACGGATTTGCAGTTGTCAAAGTTAGAGGTGATCAAGCTGAAGTAGTTGAAACCTATAATAAGCATGGTTCCCTGGCATATGGAGCAGATTGGCAAAGAGGTCGCTTAGAGAAGAATAATATCATCGCTACTTGCTCGTTTTATGACCAGCTCCTTCGTGTATGGATGCCAGAAGGTAATATTCCCGAATGACCCTATGTTCTTTGTAGAATATGCTTCTCTTTCAATAGCCGCCCAAATGACTAGGATCATCGGGCTACTCTACCCCGATTCACCATTATAAACCTTTTGTAGAAGGTATTACCCTACCAACTCCTACCTAAGGTGAGTTTGGTGTCTCTACAGTCAGTATTGGAAGCAATTGTCCCAACCATCGTAAAATAACAGCACCTGGCTTTGCCCATTCACAAGGACTCAATTCTGTCCAAACATAGCATGCCAGCAGTTGTGGTCACCATGGTACTCAAGATATTGGTTGCTCGATCAACCAAAATCGAATTCAAACATTTTTATTTATTGTTGACCAACATTTTAATTAAATGTTTCTTCATGTATTATTGTTGTCCTTTTAGCAATGTAATTTAACTTATACACTTCACTCGTATAAAAATTGCCAACCAATTCATTGTTATTCAAATTTCATCTGATTTTATAATCTCCTCTTTTACCACATAATTTTCTTTTAGAGATGTGAAAAGTGACATAATTTAACCAAAATATGAAGGCTCGTAGCAGCATTGTTTACTTATTTTCTTAGAACTTATAACGTTAAATGGTATCATACATCTCATATTGTTTATCCGTGACCACTTGTAGAATTACACTAGGTATGTTAAGCCATCTACAAGTAGTAAAATCCACACCCCAAAAAAGGCATCTTGCCAAAATTCCTCTCATCTTAAAATGATTATATTAGATGGAGGACACTTTTTGGAAAGGAAATATATTCCACAGCTCGAACCTGTGATCTATAAATCACATGAAAACAACTTTACGGTTGCTCCATGACTCCTTTTTACACTAGGTCGATACCCCTTGAATAATACAACATAAATATCAAGTTGAGATAGGAAGTAAAGTTTTTAGAACCTCATAACTCTAATCCAAATCATTGTACAAGTCGAGTTGTGACAATAGGTGATAAAATACTTGTACAACCCTAGTGTACATCACTTGTCCCAAGGGAGCATTCAGAAGCAGCAAACATCTCTAGATTTGCCCCTTCTAACAAAGACAAGGCTATACAGGCATCAAGCCCTACTTGGAGTTTGACCTACATAACATATATTAAAGGCCAATAAATTACAACTTCGATTTTAAGATTATCCAGGACCTACTTAAAATTCCAATAAACAAGAGTTTCTCCAAGATCATGGAAACTATCCATCAAATGCTATCCTTTGAACACAACATGTATAGGCCGAGCTAAACTTTTACCTTCTCAATGATCATTGGAAGATCCAAGACATACCGAATGATGACTTGAAATCACCCCAAGTCGTAATTTGAAAGCATCTGACTGAAACTAGATGACTTTTACTTTGTATTAAAGTAGACTAGTCATGTTTGCCATCTGAATAATTTACCAGCCAATTTGCTCTCCAAACGACTGATGATGATAGTAGACGTTCAGTCTTCCATCCTGATGACTGAAGCTGTGAAAGAAACAAGATGCTTAGCTCAATCTAAAAACAGAAACTGCACAGCTAGCAAGTTACCGGAAATTTGGCATGACAAAATTGGCTTATATGTGGGTGACTTTTGCACCCAAAGGTGCAGCCATATGGTCAATGAAGTGAGAGGAGAACCATGAGATCTCATGTTCAAATCTCGGTGCAAGCATAAAAACAAGGTGATCTCTTCCAATCTGCCTAAATCTTGACGGACAAAGTAACCCGGTACTTGTGCTGGTGAGAGGTAGTAGGTACTCTGAGGAGAAGACGAGGTGTGCACAAGTTGGCCCCAAACATCACTATCACAAAAAAATGTGGGTTGACTTCTTATCGGCATTTGCACTTCTCCTCTTCTACACCATTTACCAGTTTTCAATTTTTTTTTCTTTTTCATAACAGTGGTGTCCGGGCCAACTTGTGTGCACCTCGACTAATTCCATGGGATACCTCCCACCATTTGCCAACTATACATATTTTAGCATATGAACTGTTTCGTGATTGACACATAATGGAACATCAACCTATTTAAGTGGCATTTGCTTCAAAATATGGATAAACTGATTTTTTTCAAAAAAATTGGTAGTTGGCTATGCTTCAGTAATTGTAATTTGTAAAAGCAGTGAATAT